>OX421497.1:44314225-44534225 GCA_949126835.1 Anisus vortex
AGAATCTATTTTACTCCCTTACCCCTCCCCCTTCAGATTTCAGAGTTAGATATACCCTTTGATTGAGCGATAACCGAAGGCTATGAAATGAAAGAAGAAGAAAAAAGAAAACTTATGTTAACGAATGCAAACGTGTATTGTCTTAATGTTTCGTCTGCGCTTGTGTTTTCATTTCAACCATCAGTACGTTATCCAAATCAAGACCGACAACTCAGATGAGTGTTGTTATTTAATAAGGGGAAATAATCGCAAGTAGCAAACCAAAAAAAAAATGTGCAGTGGGATTTCTTCAAATTTAATAAACTCAAAAAAACTCAACATGTGTAGATTAGGAATAAAACAAAAATAAATTATATTCGAAATTGTTAAATATTTAAAGTTAGAAAATAGTCACGAAATATTCAGTTAAACCAAGGGTGGCCAAACTACGCATGCGGCCCGGAAACTGATGTTATGCATATGTATATTTAGAAATATACCAAAATGTATTCATTTTTATTTACTTGAATTGTAAAGAATTTCATAGAGGCCCACTTTTATGATTTTCAAATATTTTAATAATGAGGTAGAATTTGGTAGAAAAACAATTGTGGTAGCACTGCGCATTCCGGTAATTAAAGGCTCACTATTGCGAAAATGTGAATTTGGAAATCTAACTAAAACATTCACGTCCTTCATGTCCTTGGGTGCAGAAACAGAGCTAAACGTTAAAGGTGGGCCAATTATAAAGAGAAAAATAATTCAATTTTAATCAAGGCTAAATACACCAAAGAAGGCAATGGTCATCTGTATACATAGGGCGCTTCTAATACAATATGAGAATAACAGCCTGCACGAATATCACTCTGTTGTTACCCAGATATTGTGGACCCGATCGGCCTCATTCAGGAAAAATGGCAAGCGTCGTGCTGAGCAGGCTACACAATCCCTTTGAATGTAATATGATCATACAAACTTTATGTACTATGTTTCACCAGACTAAGCTAACTTTAAGAAATGGGAGTTTAAATTATCGTCAATAAAAAATTATTGTATTGACATTTATATAAGCGAAGAATTTGTAGCGACCCCCCCCCCCCTCCCTTTCCTTTTACGATCATGCTTAAAGCAAATCCAAATTTTTTTAACAGCTTTTTTTTTGAGTAGTTGTCATCGTCTGTAGGTCAAGGGCGTAAAAATTGTTTTTTTGAAAGCCTTTAAGTTTTAAGTTTCGCGCAATTATACACAAAGAGTGTACTTCGGTTGCATCTTCACACGCGCGCGCACACACACACACACAAATAGTTCCTGGAGCCCGTGAAACTTGATGTCAAAATGTTGTTGTTGTGGTTGGTGGTTTCTGCTTAGGATAAATCTGTAGGCTCCAGGAGAACATAATACATTATACACGATCTTATAGCCTGATAAATAGCAATGGTAGAGTTATTGTCCTTTGTATGTTGGTATCAGGTGACTGGATACGTGAGGTATTATAAAATCAGTTAGAGGTTAAAATAAAATGGAGGAACTAGATCTAAATAAAATAGATGAAGCTAAATGTTAAAAGAAAATGAAGAGCTAAATTAACCCTTACAGTCCCGTCGCGTATATAGCGGAACTGAAGGCAGCATAGATAGAAGTAGGTACGGGAAGGGTTAGATATATATGGAGCATAGTGAAATATGTAGTAACAATAAAATGTACAGGGATATTGATGTAATGAAATATTCGGGAACATTGATATAATTGGGAACATAATGAAATGTATGGGAACTATAAAATTATAGGGCCTAACTATAATGAAATATTCGGGAACATTGAAATATTTGGGCACATAATGAAATGTATGGGAACTATAACATTATAGGGCCTAACTATAATGAAATATTCGGGAACATTGAAATATTTGATCACATAATGAAATGTATGGGAACTATAAAATTATAGGGCCTATCTATAATGAAATTTTCGGGAACATTTAAATATTTGATCACATAATGAAATGTATGGGAACTATAAAATTATAGGGCCTATCTATAATGAAATATTCGGGAACAGTGAAATATTTGGGCACATAATGAAATGTATGGGAACTAAAAATTATAGGGCCTGACTATAATGAAATATTCGGGAACAGTGAAATATTTGGGCACATAATGAAATGTATGGGAACTATAAAATTATAGGGCCTAACTATAATGAAATATTCGGGAACATTGAAATATTTGGGCACATAATGAAATTTATGGGAACAAACGAAAAGTAGGCCTAGCCTATATATTAATCTCGTGTGTTCTCAGAACTCAGAAATAGAGAAAAGGGGGCGAAAGAAACAAATTAATTTTTTTTTAATCCATCAGGGTCAGGAGCACGCCCATCCCTTGATACGCTTCTGGGACGCCCATGAAATGAATGTAATGTTGATAGTATAATGGAAAACAGCAGCTCCCTGCAATTGCTAGCTCTTAGGTACTACTCTTAAACTTAATTCCTTAAAATCCTTCTGTGGGTGCCGGGGGGTAGATCGTCGAAATCTTTTGTTGGAGCATTTTCCTTGTGTTCTTCCATTTCGGCCTAGTTTATTGAAAGATCTGTATGGTTGACAACAAAAAAACAACTGTTCATTGTATAGTCAATGATATTATCTGACCACTTTTTATGACAATTTTTTTATTTGCACTCTGTGGGCGTCAACAGAAACGTTTACGAGATGGGATCGTTTCTATGTGGGGGAGGGGGGGGGGGTCTTGGAAGCATTGGGTTGGATCAATACAATTAGAAGATGTGAAAAGAAGAGTTTTTAAGAAGTGCTTTCCTTTGTATGTCACGTGATGTGATGTCTCAATTGTTGATGTGGTGTCCCATTTGTTGGTGTGGTGTCTCAATCGTTGATGTGGTGTCTCAATCGTTGGTGTGGTGTCTCAATCGTTGGTGTGGTATCTCAATCGTTGATGTGGTGTCTCAATCGTTGATGTGGTGTCTCAATCGTTGGTGTGGTGTCTCAATCGTTGATGTGGTGTCTCAATCGTTGGTGTGGTGTCTCAATCGTTGGTGTGGTGTCTCAATCGTTGATGTGGTGGTGTCACAATTGTTGATGTGGTGTCTCAATCGTTGGTGTGGTGTCTCAATTTTTGATGTAGTGGTGTCACAATTGTTGATGTGGTGTCTCAATCGTTGGTGTGGTGTCACAATTGTTGATGTGGTGTCCCACTTGTTGATGTGGTGTCACAATTGTTGATGTGGTGTTACAATTGTTGATGTGGTGTCACAATTGTTGATGTGGTGTCACAATTGTTGATGTGGTGTCTCAATGGTGGATGTGGTGACTCAATCGTTGATGTGGTGTTTCAATAGTTGATGGTGTGTCCCAACTGTTTATGTGGTGGTGTCCCAATTGTTGATGCGGCATACCAAGTGCTTTGCCGGACATAATAGTCACTTCACAGCAAAGGATTCACACTCAAGCCAACCCGGATCCTGGACCCACTCGCGTCAAACAGGATCCGACACTCGACAACAAGTTAAAGATATGTTCTAAGCTTTTTCTGAGCTAATCTTATCAGCTTTCGTTTTTATGTTGCTTTTTTTAAATGTTTTCCTTTAAAGTTTACCATGACATCTAGTCATGGATTCGCATATTAGAATTAGTAGAAATAAAGAGTATAATTAGTAGAAATACAGATTAGAATTAGTAGAAAGAGTAGAATAAGTAAAAATACAGATTAGAATTAGTAGAAATAAAGAGTAAAGAGTAGAATTAGATCTAGTTTCTTTGTTCTATTAATTGTAAAAGTATTCCTATGTTGTCTTTATGTCAAAGTGGCCCTCGTGTCCGAGTTGACATTATGTACTAGTACTAGTTGTCTTAAGTGTTACCCTCGTTTTAGAGTTGTCCTTGTGGTCCTAGTCTCCCACTGACTCCCACATCCCCTAGTTGCATTGACCTACAACATATTATACAGTAAGCTTCATATAGAAAACACATAAACTCTTTATATTGTGTTTAGTTATAAGTGCATACAAGGAACTATCTGTGATAATATTTAAATTAATATATACAGATATATTTGCTAGAAATTATCATTACTTTGGTTATGTATTATAACTATAAAGTCTTACTATTGTTATTTCAAAAGTGTGTTTATTTTATGTCAAATGCGGACCAAGAAGGGGTGTCACCTCCCATCGTGTGCTGACCCTAGGGCGCAACATTCCTTCACTCCCCCTCCCCTATACATACAATACTAAGCCACATCATTGTTTAAACTGCAAGCACAACAAGGTTGGACATAACCTTAAACACTTAAACACGCAGCTATAAATTAGACTAAACAAGACTTTGGGGAATTCACCGTCGCCGAAAATAGAAAACAATGCCATTGTTCAAAGATATAGACTGCGTCTGTGTTTTGTCTTGACTGTAGCCCAGAGGCTCTCAAACGGTGTTATTGTTGTGTTTTTGCTTGTTCAATAACCGCCAACACGTCAGCATATGTCAGAATATCGCTACGGGCACCAGGACCTACATGTTGGTACTTTTCCAAAAACCTGTTTGGGTGTAATTGAGTGCCCACGCACGACTCTGTTGTCACGGAAAAGATCAAAATAGTATTAAGTGACAAACTTTTCTGGTCTGGTTGGATTATAGAACGCTAATGTAAACTGGTGTGTTGGCGCCAAACAACACCCTACAGAAGTCTAACAATAACAATGTATAACGAAATGGGTCAACAAGTTTTCCATCTATCGTCCTGAACAACCTCCAAAAAAACACACATAAGTCTTTCTTGTCTGTTAAGACATAGTATCAATAAATATGCGAGAACAAATGCATATAAGAACTCTTTCTTCCCGAGTGTCATTCGGGCATGGAATGGGTTGCCTGAACAAACCAGGAAAACCAGTAACTTAATATCATTTAAAACAGTAATAAAAATGCAAGACTAGACTCGGACCACGGATGAGCGTAGGACGCGATAATCTTCTCTATAGAAGGAGCGTCTGTAATGTATAAGATAAGATAAGATAAGATACACCATAAATTCACAAACACCGGATCGCGACCAAAGTTGCGGGTTAAGAAAGCAAAAATACAGGGTCGAAAGTACCGGTAGCTCATAAGTTAATCCAGATTAACGTGATGTAGGTGCGTTCACAATTAGTTAATAAAACGTTGTATGTTACTTGTACATGTTTATATATAACAATAGCCTATATAACATATAACAGTGTTAGTGTTAGTGGTTAGTGGATCATGAATCAAAGTTTTACAAAATAACCGGATGCTCTATCTCATAACCAAATCAGCCCAGAACTACCGGTAGCACGCCAGCACGGACCGTCATAGTTTTTGAAAACACTTCGGAGAGCCTCGAAAGAGAATTCAATAAGTTTATCATAACCTGAATACCGGTACCGGTACATGATGCCCGTTAATGTGTCACTGAAACTAGCTAGCAAAAGTGTGGATGAACACACAAATTATAAAATAAAGTGAATGTTTATGTTTAAATGGTTGACATTCTAAGACGGTGCAGTGAATGCTTGACATTTAACAAAAGCTCTAAACTGCGTAAAGTTTCTCCAATGTAAGTAATTTTTTATTTAAATTTTATTTTTATTTTTAACAAATCTATGTATTTTTGATTGTGTGTATTGAATTATTTTCTCGTTTTAAGTTTAACATAATATAACTATAACTAACTACGCCCATGTTGAACTGAAAATAGTTCCTTTGGGGAGAACTCCCTTTAGCGAATCCTTCCAAACCCGTGACAGTCAAGGTCCAGCAAGCACCAACGATTCTGCTATCACACACAGACACAAACAGAAGTTAGGTCCTGAAATCCAATGTCATCTCCTGGCGTTTCGCTTCACGGCCTGGTGAGTCCATGGTTTCTGTTGATCGACTGGTGCTCTGTAAAGTACACGCCTCTACTGGAGCGCGAATAGATTGCTTTACGTAGATATAAAGAATCTCTTTTCATGAGTTACATTATATCTGGCGTAACAAAAGTCATGATCTTGAGATCTGCGTCGAATTTATTGCAACTAGGTCGTAGTCCTCGTAGTCTATGTGTCAAGTTTCCGAAAACAAAAATCCACGTATACACCTAAGTAAATTTCATGCCAATTGTATTATGTCCAGTAAATGTGAAATAAATTATGTCTAGTTCGTGTCAACTAGGTGTCCAGTTATCTTTTAATCTTATCTATAAGCCTATGCTACAGACGCTCATCCTATACCAATATTACTACCGTATACAGAAGCTTATTAATTATTGCATCCTACGCCTATCTGTGGTCTCAGTCTAGTATTGATTTGATTTGTGTTTTAATTTTTAAAATGATGTTAATTTATTGGTTTTCCTGGTTTGTTCTGGCAACCCATTCCATCAATCCATGCCAGAATGCCACTCGAGAAGAAAAAGTAGACTACCGATACTTTATGCATTTGTTTTTTCCATCTGGGATAAGACAAGTTCCCTATCTAAATCTAAACATACCGGGGCCAAAGTAGTTGTTCCAATTCATTCAGCGTGCCAAGGCCATAAAACGTACCGGGTACCGGTATCCTTCTTTAGAACTCAATTTCTTGTAGACGTAGAAAAAACTTGGTCATCTTTGGAGGAAGGGGGGGGGGTGTTCTTCCGCATGCTATTGAAAATCCCTCTACGTGCCAAGTCTGGCACGGGTGCCGTATGTTTCCGACCCTTGGCCTAGGCCACACAACCCTATCGTAGGAGATCCGTTTTGGTCCTGGATTTTTTTTTAAATTTATTTTGGTACCGGGTACCCGTATTGAAATAGTTGCTTTCCCACGCTTTTAAAGTTTATTTTCGGTCTGCAGTCAATAAATTATTGTGTAGATCTTTTTGATAGTAAATTGATACACACTGTCGGTTATATTAACCCCCTAACCTCCTCAACCATATCCTGCATAGTTATCTGTAAATCTTACTCTACTAGTATTATACCGGTACCGTACATCCAAGTGTTTACGGTACTAAGTTTCAGGCTATTTCACTTCCTAGTAGCTTCATAGTTTAAATTTATAGAGTGTGTTTTATATTTATATACCGGCATACGTTCATTGTTCATACATAGGCCTACGTATATTTATCTGTATTTCAAAACGTCCAGGTACAAGTAGACTCACATTGAATTAGTAAATGAGGTGGGGCGTGGGGAGGGGTGGGGCGAGTACACGTTTCTTTTTTTTTTTTTTTTCAGAATAAAAGAAGTAATGGGGACGGAGGGGAGATAATTCTAATTTTTTAGGAACCACGACACCAATCTGTATTACGCTTGGTTACACTTCGTGAGAAGGAAAAAAAATCTAGTTTTATTTTTTTTTCTTATATAGATTTAGATCTAGTTATATACCGGTATTTCTGGAATTTAAATGTCTAAATAGGCCCTATGTCGAAAGCAGTTTCGTTTGCCATAGTGATTAAAAAAAACCACGAAACTCTAGTAGCATTTTTCTTGAACTATTATTAATATTTTTTTTATGTTATCTTATACTTATATATTACAGTCAGACGCTCCTTCTATAAAGAAGATTATTGCGTACTACGCTCATCCATGGTCCGAGTCTAGTCTTGCATTTTTATTAATGTTATAAATGATATTAAGTTACTGGTTTTCCTGATTTGTGCAGGCAACCCATTCCATGCCCGAATACCACTCGTGAAGAAAGAGTACTTGTATGCATTTGTTCTCGCATAAGGGATAAGGAAAGCGTTTTTTGCGTGTGGATAGTGGATACAATTAGTCAATTAGATGTGTGCATGTTTATGAGCAAGTGTATGTGTGTGTGTGTGTGTGTGAGGATCGAAACAATAATGTTTCTGTGGGGGTTTGGGGGGGGGGGGGGGGGAGGGGCTGAACTAAAAATTGAACAATTTTGGATGAATCTGATACCGGTACAAATTTAAAATACAACTGTTCAATAAGAAATTACCAAAGTTCAATATGTCAGCCCCCCCCCCCCCCCATTTAGTCCGTGGTGTGTGTGTGTATGCCAGCTGGTCCTGTGGTTAGTTCACCGGACTATCAACCAACACGTCGCGGGTTCTATCATTGCCGCCGACCGATCCCTACCGCCTTGCACGAGTTTTGGGCCTAGAGGATGTGTAATAATCTCTTATCTAGATCTAGAAGGAACGTCTGTAAAACTTATAAGACAAAACGTGCATGTCTCAGTGCTACAAGTTACACTCTTCTCCACATCGTAACTGGGACCCCCCGTTGTCGCCACTGACCAATCACCCGACACTTAGCTATACTAGCTCGTTGTTTTATTGTGTTGTTGTTTTTTTTAATAAATATGTAGTACCTCTTTATATCATA
The DNA here is from genome assembly GCA_949126835.1 of Anisus vortex. NCBI lineage: Eukaryota > Metazoa > Mollusca > Gastropoda > Planorbidae > Anisus > Anisus vortex. The sequence continues at coordinate 44,322,560 of OX421497.1, forward strand.
TGTTCTTATTTCATAATGTATTATTTTATATGTTACACACGCTATTTCTATATAGAAGATTACTGCGTCCTACGCCTATCCTATATAAATATTATTTCAAAATAATTAAAATTTTCTGGTTTCACTTTCATTACCCGAAAGTCTTTCAGCAATTTTATGTAATATAATTTGTGCTTCTATATTTCGAATTCCATTGGCTTCTAACAAAATATAAACGACACAGTTGGCAGGCCCACACAGAAGACAAGACAATTAAATACATAAATAACACCAACATTACGACACAGTTGCCAGGCCCGCACAGAAGACAAGTGTATTTAACACATGAATAATAACACCAATGTAACAAATAATTCAGTGTATCAACAAGATGGATGTATTTCGGTAAAAACAAGTTCTTCTTGGAAGAAAAAAATAACATCAGATGATCTACAGCAAATAAAATATAAAAACCTAGGTGTCGGTTTTTCTTCTCTGAAAAAACGTTGTTGCTATCGAAATAAGAATATTGCCAACTTTACTTTAAAAGCACTTTCACACAACACACACTCAATGTGTTAAAGAAAATAAAAAACCTAAAAAAAAACTTGGTGAAAGCATTATTCAAAGCTGAAAAAAAGCTCACAGACGTTCAGAAAAACCTAGGGCTTTGTGTAAAACATTCAATGCGAGCAGCAAATAAAAAAAAATATCACAAAAAGTTGTATTTACATTGTGTATGTACAGCGTTCATTTTAACAAACTCAGTTCCTTCATATTATGTCAAAAACTAAGAAATCAGGTTTTATAATTTTTACGAACTTGTGTTTAAACTTTTATATAGGGGGAAAAACTTAGGATTGAACCAATCTATTGTTTGAACATAATTTGTCAAACAGAAAGGTTTGTTAAATTAAAACACTTGTGTAAAATTAATTATTTTGTGTGAAAAAAAAAGAAACAACAGTACACTTAGCAATAGCAGTGTATAAAACATGTCGACCAAAATAGTGCAGATGATTGTGTGGTCAGGTAATGCCTAAAAGCTAGCTCGTTACAATGTGGCTACATAAGTATATGACCTAAATAATAAGGGCTACATCTGGTCAGAAGGCTATAAAATGTAGGCAAGCATATTTGAACCTGATATTGTTATGTTCAAATTAGGCTCACCATTAAAGCGAGTCTACAGAAACTTCTCAGTAGGAAGAAATATCACATTTTATCATATATAGAGGTTTATGTGGTTAAGAGGAAAAGATAACATCTTAATGCCAATTATACATTTACATGTGTATTGATAACATGTCTCTGTAAATATTAAAATATCTTTTTTTTAAAGAATAATTTGTTTAATAATGACAGAATAGTTTTAAGTAAGTTAACCTTCTACCAATATAGAGAAAATCACAGACTCACAAGCTGAAGCCAAAATAATGAGAAAATAAAGGGAGGTTATTACAGACAAAAAAAATATGGTCAACAGATTAATGTGGTCATCAATCATATTCTGGTAATTTCAGAAGCAAAAATGTTTAAAAAAAAATAAACAATATAAAATACAATTCACCCTCAAAAAGAAAAGCCCTTAGATGATATGGGAAGGAAAAGAGACAGGGAGAGGGGAGGCATTTGGGATTCAAAAGTAAAATGTAAAAAAATAAATGGGATAATTGTATAGTTTTAGCGGAGCTCTTATTTAGTTTATTGTTTTAAATTTTTAAATCATTGTTCTTTTACATCACATTTTAACTATATTTTTTTTCTAATTGGTATACAACTAAAAGATAAAGGTTCTAAAGTCAAAACAGGAAGCCTTGGCTATCAACTACACAACTATGTGAAGCAAAAAAAAAACAAAACAAATGAAAGACGAGCAAAACATGTTGAAATGTATCATCACAGAAAATTATTTTTTTTCATTTGAAAAGTGACTAGAAAAAAATTATCCTCCACCCCTCCCTTTCCATAACTTGGGATTCATTTTTATGGTTGGGAGAAGGTGGAGAGATGGAAACAATTGTGGAAGAGGGGGGAGGCATCACGTTTTATTTTTCACACTTTGAAAGTCATGGGTATGTTTTAGATAAATTGTGTGGGGGTTATTCTGGTGTGTGATTTACTTCTGTATTATATCCGCAATAGATCAGGTTGACCTGTGAGATCTTACTATTTATACATATATATATGTCTATTTAGGGGCTTTGATTTTGTCTCAGGCATACATAGGCACAAAAGGTCAGATAAACCTAAGAAAGGTCGGAGAGTCTTCGATGCTATGCAAGGCAGATGCGTTCTTAGTCCGAGAACAAGCACTTAAAAGGTCAGATAAACCTAAGGTCAGAGTCTTCGATGCTATGCAAGGCTGATGCGTTCTCGTCAGAGAAGAGGTTGAGGAGTGCCAACTGTGTGCTCTCTGAGGAAGACGTTTCGCTCATGTTACTCCGAGGGGTGGAGGGAGAAAGAGATCCCTGGCATGACCACGGAGCCGGGGACAGGTAGGAATCCTGTGAACTGTGGCAGTCCAAGGAAGACTTCGTGGATGAGTCACTCAGAATTGTGTCATTCAGGTATCCACAGTATTGGAAACTGTCACGGTTAGCCGAAAGAAAGGACAGTTTCAACTGACCACAGCTGTAGTCCAGCTCTTTATTTAGATGGGCATATGTTCGATGGCAGTTAGATTCTGAAGCATAGTCGTTTAGATCAATGAAGGCCTCAAGGTCAAGAGACGGAGCCACAACCTGAAATTTAGTTGAATGTTCTGGTGTCACGCTGTCCACCCGCGTACCATTTTGCTCTCCGTGGAGCCATTTCAGGAGATCACGGGTGGCATCATCTTCAGTGTCCTGCGGCTTGACCGCGTCTTCCATGACAACGTCACTAGAATCACAGAGTGGGGCGGACAACTCTGGTGTAAAGTCAAAGGACGTGTCGATGCTCAGGGGCGAGGTGTGCTCCTGGGACATCAAACCCAGCGTGCTGAAGGGGAAACAGCTCTGCTTGATGCTGGTACAATTGTAGCTGGGGCTGGAAGGGACCGTTGTGTAGGAATACGATGCAGCTGTGGAATACACAACACCTGAACAAGTCTCTGACGGAGAACAGGAAGAGCATTTCTTCGTTGGCACTCTTTCTGGCTGAGACATGCCTGGAAGGACTATTTCAGGGCAACTATTCTCAGTGGTAACGGTCCTGCTGTGTGGAGCTTGCCCGGAGGGCTGGAGCCCCAGAAAGCCCAAAAAGTCCTCCTTGTTCAGAATAACCGCCTCGTGGCCATCCTGACAGACAGTGTCATTATCAAGGTCAGTGCCAAAAAAGGGTGCCCTGGATTTGTTGTCCAGGACTGACTCGATGAAATCTTCAAAGCTGTCCTCCATGGCCATGTCACTGCAAGGGTCAAGGTCAGTGAAGTCAATGGAATCTGTAATGAAAAGTATTTATACATGTAAAAAAAGTGTCAAAACGAGTATAATAAATGTCACACACCAAAATAATAGGACTTGGACCTCTTGCCCCGACTTATTTGAATCCCCCATTATTCTATGGACTATTGTTTTCATTTCACAGATGTAACTAAAAGACTTGTTCTAAGTACTGGGCTAGTTTTTTTTCTTTTCAAACTGGATTATGGATGATAGGAAAATATAGAAAGAATGAAGTGACTTCCTAGGCCCACAACTACACTGGTTGGCCCCACTTGTTTTGCCAACGCCCCCCCCCCAAAAAAAAAAAAGCTATTCAATTCATAAACAAGCATATAAATAACAATAATAAAGCATTATCAGTAGTTTTCATACTGAAACTCCACCCAAACCAATGACTGTATGCAGTGTATAGGCCAATTTCAGTACTTGAATTACCCCCCCCCCCCCTTCCAACTCCCTTTCACAAACAAAGAGTTTTTTCTTTCCTTACTTGTATTCTATTAGGTTTTCCCACTACACAAAAAGACCTCTTTTATAACATTTTATGAATTAAAATAAAGAGGTCGGGGGGAGGGGTAGGGAGAGATCCGGTGGTGGCGTCTTCTCAATGGGTGGCACTTGAACCCCCTTGCATTGCCAGTCGCCACAGCAAAGTACTCTTTTGTGTGGTAGCACAATGGCACTTGACAACAGGGGGAGACTGTTTCCGTTTTACACATACACACATGTAACCAGGGACAACGCAGCCTGTTACTGGCCTTTCAACATTATTTACCTCACTATTCTACTTTAAAAAAAAACAGTATATATCTAATTGTATTTAAATAAATATAATAATATATATGTCTTGTAGAGAGAACGTTTCTTTCGGTATTTAGTTTATGTTCTTATTTAGTATTTCCGGTCGCCCTGGAATGCGCATTAGAATTGTGGCAATTGTGGCTGAATGTTAATTAAGCTTCTGGTATAAAAAACGTAGAAACGGTTGTGTTGACTTGCCTTCTCATTAACTATAGTAATGTATAACATATAGCCATACATTTCTTTTTAAAACAAACATTCATTTAAAATTGATGGCGGGGTTGATTAACGTAAATGGGGGGAAGACGCTCTTTCTGACACCTGGAAAGAAACGACAATTCAACAATTACCAGACGATAAATCACACCTGTAGATATTAAGATTGTATGTCTATCTCCGCTAACAAAAAAAAAGTTTTAGCATCAAATCATCTCAAAACCGTTTAATCGTTGAATCTTTATGACACAGTTATGCCCGAATACGGGACACAGTTTTTCTCTTTATGTGATTTATATAGTTTAGATAAACGTGGAAAACTGGGGTGAATGCACGGGGTCCGGTTATCAGCACAGTCAACCTGTGAAGAAGCTGTTAATGGCCGATGTTTTTTGCACTTTATTAAACACGTTAACTACAGCTGCTGTGTGCATAGGGGTAAAGCTAGGATATTTTGCGCCCTATGGGACGAACTATAAAATTGGCACCCCCCCTCCCCGCCATTCAATCACATATTACTAATTGTAGAGGGTCTCAAGGCCTTATTTTGGCGCCCCTTTACCTTGGCGCGCGGAGACACTTGCACCCACAGTACTCCATAGTTACGCCTCTGTGACACACAAGAAGGTTGAACAATAACAGCTCCTACCTCGAGAGGTCAATGTAGCCTACATTATAGGGCAACCTTAACCCTTTTACTTTATATATATAATCCCTTGCCGAAACAGATCCAGGTTAAGCAGTCTCCATCTGCTGTATACATAATTTGTACTTTTAACTTCGGAAGGGAACCGGTTGGGTTTATTTATGTATTTTCTTACCCTTTTCACTATTTGAAAATAGTCCAAATAATGTCACCGACTTAAAGTTTCAACTACTGCCAGATCAACCAATATTAAAATATAGGCCTACGTGTGCCAAAATATATACGCGTGCCAACCATTTTGTACTAAAAATATACAGAAACATAGAGATTGGAGATGGATATTTAGAACGAAACGTGATATATTATGGGCTGAGCCGAGAATGCAACTCGATCATTTACATGTATAGCCAGGGAGAGGGGGCAGTAACGTAATTAGGGCAGTGCATAGGGAAGGGAGGTAAGTTTAATGAGTGGTATGATTCCCCCAGTCATTGGATTATGTCACACAAAAAATACGCAATTACTTAGAAGATAAGATAAACCAAATGTTTCCTTCGTGTGTGTGTAAATAGATTTTAGTATTGTGCTTATCGCATGCTTTGGCCTAATCAATTATTATTTCGCTCTAACGTTACTACAGCCTGTACCAAAGATGGGTAAATGCGACTCAGGCTGTAGAAAATTTTATTCACTTTTTTTTTAAATTATTCTTTCAGATTAAATAAGTTCCCACTTAACAATTTGCTTTAAAAATAAAAAACTACTTGGAATAGGTTGTCAAAAAGGTGACCCGCGGGCTACTTCGCCAATCCTTCATTGTGGCCTTCGCATAGCTTCTAACGGCATTTTTCTTATAATGCAATTAAATGTTCAGAATGTTTGGCTCATGTATAATCTAATTGTACCAAATTCCTTATACGGCCAAATGACGAAATAATTTGCAAATCTCTGTATTAGAATAAGACTAAAAAAGATTACTTGGGTGAAAAAAAGTGCAGGCTTATATACTAACTTATAGCATTAGAGTAAACTTTAAAAGGGCGTAGGCCTACGCTAAACTGTAATATACATAATAGATCTATTAAAACATAAATGTAAAGCCGTATGGTATAGTATTAGAACGTCGCACTTTGACCTCGCTCCAAAGAACGATACATTGTCGATATGCCACGTGGGTGTGCGTGCGCACCAGGGTGTGTTTTTTTTATTCGCCTGTAAAGGTTGCATCATACTTTTGTCTTCATGGACTCCGTTCTCTGTACGACTTCCACGTGGAAACACCGCCCCCACCCACTCACCCCCAACCGTCTAATCTATCTACGCGCACACATACACGTTCAAGACGCGACCTCGACGGCTGATAAAATCCGGTCATGTCCCACAAGCTGTCTGCTGGCCCCTTGTCACCCCCAGGCACCATTATAATATTATGAACGCTAACAATAGATGATAAGCCGTTGATAAGGGGAGTGAGGGGTGGGAAGCGTCAAGGGCGAGCTTTTTGGAAAACTCCGTACTAGCACTCAATCTAAGACTTGTTGAGGTAGTTTCGATGTTATTGTATTGATCATAGTCATAGACAATTTATATTTCCGCTTGCCGGGTCGTGTTCCGGGCCACAAAAAGAGAACTAAAAAAAGAAACTTATCTTATATGTATATGTTTATTATGTTACAAACGCTCCGTCTATACAGAAGATTATTGCGCCCTACGCTTATCCGTGGTCTGAGAGTCTACGTCTTGCATTTCGATGAGTGTTTTAAATGTATAAGTTATTGGTTTCGCCTTGTTTGTTCAGGCAACCCATTCCATGCCCGGATGCCACTCGGGAAGAAAATGATAATTCAAAATCTAGGTAAAATTATGTTGATGTAACTCACTACTGATAGATCTCAACTTTATAACAATATATTTCGTCCCAATCGGAAATGTGATATTTAGGCCTACCGGTATTTTATTTTGAATCTGATTCCGGCTACAGACCCCGAGTAAACAAGTCACTTTATTATGTAATAGTAGAGGTTGGAAATACATATCTTTTGTTATGTTATTTATAGGCCAGGTTAGTGCGGAAAAAACAACAGGTCTGGAAACGCTGGCCTTTAAAAGTTTGAGGATTTGCCAAAAGACTATGTATCAGATGGTTTGATGGTATTATAGCCATATAAGTCATAAGTATAAGATGTCAGTTAAGTATAATATCAAACAGGGTTATAGTCAGTCACGATCACTCAATTAAAAATATATTTGATATCGATGGGGGTAGGCTACATTATCCTAGACGTTAGTGTAACATAACATAATGAATGATATGATTTATATCACAGATGGGAGCAGCCTGCATTTCAGGCATAGCGGCATAAGTCATGGTGAGAAAGTAGTTTGAAATATCTGTAGTAATAGATTTCATCTAAAAGTTATTTAAAACCTATATTTTCAGCGAGACACAAAGTGACTCAAAGTCAAAGTGAATACTCAGCACCAATAGTTTACATACTCTGCGACATTTGGTGGATTTTGTCAAGATAATTACCCCCCCCCCCCGACTACTTTTCACAATCGTAAAATATGAGACTAACCGGTAACCGCATCGGGTTATTTATGACGACTTAGTTCAGGTGCGAGTCACAACTCGGCCCGCTAAGTCTTTTACCGTGGCCAACGTGCCCGTACAGCTTCTAACGGCATGTTTTCATCATTCATTTTAATTATATTAATAATATACAAGTATAAGGCCTAGATCTATACAATTTTAGAATGTTCGGCCCTTCTAGCTGTAGGCTATCAAATTATACGGCCCGAAGAAAAGACGAAACATTTTGCACACCCTTGCTAGATCATCGGCATCGGATAAGAAAAACCAGTTTAGTATCTAGTATAATATAGGGCCTATGCCAAGGCAATATGTATTCGTTCGTTTTAAGAAACATTTTACACAACTTGTTACATATTTAAAAGCTATTTAATGACATTACAGCACATGTAGGTCTAGACTCTAAGCCCTAGGCCTATTATAACAAATGATACCGTTACCGGGTTACCGTATTCAATATAATCTACTGACAATGATAACCAATTTTAAGTAGGCCTAGTTAGTAGTAAAACATAAGATTTGGGCAAAAAAATTGTTTCCCATGACGACCCCCCTCCTTCAGTGCCTTCTTGTTTTTCAAATTCAAAGAAACAAGTATAAATATACTTGACAAAAGTCTTACCAAGTTCATGTAAAAAGTCTGTGTCTGTCATTGTTTCGTTGCTAAAGTCTGCTGCGCTGCTGAGCATGGCATCCCCGGCACCCGTGTTGGCATCATCGGCGCCCTCGGAGGGCGGCTCCACGTCTGACTCCTCGGTCTCCGTGTCGCCCTTGCTGTCGGGTCCTCCTTCTCCTCCTCCGCCCCCGACGACGGCCTTGGTGACGTAATCGTGGTCAGACAAGATGGACAGAATGTCTGATTCCACCCTCCGCATGGGCGGGGACAGGACAGAGAAGGAGCGCCTTTTCATCATCGCAGGCGGCGATACGGATGAGTGCATCGATGATTTCAACGATAACGAGAAAGACGAGTAGCAGGATCCGAATGAACTGAGCGTATCCATGTGGTCGTGAAATGAATTAACTCCAGGCGGGGCCATTTGACCCAGTTTTATCTACTTTGGTAGAATCCCACGTATAATAATAGCATCCACAGTTAAATCCAGTTTAAGAGCAAACGCTAAAATTAAGAAATACACTTCGATCGTGCCTTTGTTGTAATGTCGTCGTAATGATAAAACATGAAATTCATATAACACTAATTATAACAGCACTGTATAGATAGAGTATCCACTCGATTGTATAAAAGTTATTTTCTCAATATTCTGATCTTATGAAACACAATAACGCATAGTACTTTATAACCACGTTGAAATGTTTTGAATAAATCCGGAAACACAAGCGCGCTCTTTTTTTTTTCTTTTCTGGGTTGCAGATCTGAATGATGTCGTTTGGTTTATATACTTGTTTATCGCCCGTGAATACCACGCGGGGCTGGCTGGCGCAATCTCTCCCCCATCCTCGCCAAGGTGATCTCTACGTGAACACACGGTAGGCTCACCTCTCTCTCTCTCCCTACTCCGCAACCACCTCTTTTTTCCCCGCAAGCCCCGCCTCTTCTTCCCACCCCCCCTCCCACCAGCACCTCTCCCTCACGACGCGCTGTGTGGGTAAATTCTCTTGTTGCGGTTTTCATTCGTTCGGCATACCAGAGTTGTGTTTTTTTTCTTTTTGGACTCTTGCCAAATGTCGTCTGCTATTATTAGTCATGTCAAAGATACCATTTAACTTGTCGTAGTGAAAGACCTGGAAACTATGACGCAGATACGTTTTTGTCCACACACAAAAACAGTTTAAAAAAAAATAAAATATTATCAATAGTCTGTTTCTCGAAGTAGGCCAACGATATAAATAAGAGGCGTTGTTATAAGTTTTCCTTTTTTAAAGTATACACAATCCTCGTTACCTGGCCCACAATAAATACAGATGACGGGGCCGAGAAAAAAGAGGGTGGGTGAAGGGTAACGACATTTCAAAGGGCGATAACAGAACCTTCGTTTCAAAGGTCAATTATTCTTGTTTTTTTTCCGGGGCCGCCACGCTATTATATGCCACGTAGATCGATGAATGACTAATGTCCCTTGTAAGAGCCTCATCTATCTTCAGCTTTAGAATTCGAATTCAAAGCTAGGCCGGTTCTGCGGGTTCTACCCCCCCCCCCCCTTTATAGACATTTATTATAATGCACTATTGAGATTTGAAAAAAAAACTCTAGCAAATCAATGTTGTTGTTTTTTTTAATTCTTTTGATTTATTTGTATAAAAATGTCCTCACCCATATCAAACAATATTTGATTTTGGCAGCACATAGTAGATTCTAGGCCAATCTAGGCCCACCGTGTTTAAACCTGGGAAATTAAAAACAAATTAAAAACGACTGGGTGGGGGAAGGGAGAGGGGCGGAGTACTCTTGCCCCCCACCCGCCCCGCACTACCATCGTTCGCTGTCATAGCGGTCCAACAGAAACAGCGCGAAATACCACCATATTTTTTTTTTTTTTCGTAAACCACGTGAGTCTGTCGACGTGGCTGCGCAACAGACGAAGTTCCCAATGTCAAGGATGTTTTGACCAGGAAATAGGAGGAAGAAAAATTGCATTCACGTGTGTATGAATTTAAGAATGTGTGTGTGTGTGTGATTGCTTGTGTAAGCGAATATGTGGGTGTCCTAAATGTTGTTTTTCAGACTTAAGATGATTTGGGAAATACGATAGTCGAAGTTTTATCAGAGGCGGAGAAACTTTTGCAATTTAATTTGAAGAATGTTTTTTTTTAATACGTTAAAGCCGAACTAAATATATTTATTTATTGAGCTTAGATAAATATAGATTATTATATAAATAATAGTTGGCAGGTATGCAGGTAGGCTAATTGTGTTGCTTGGCAAAGAATATTATTTGGCAGGTAGGTCGTTCTCAAGGAGGAAACGCAGTTAGATTCATTTTCAAAGTTCTCGTCATGGGCGTCCCCCAGAAAATTACCTAGACTAGAGACGGTGAGAGTGTGGAATAAGGAGTGCGTAGGCCTATGTACTTTTTGTAGGTATTTAATTCATGCCAATAAAATAGAACACCAGTCGCGTAGCCAGGATTGCAAAGCAAAAAAAGCAGGGCGCGGCCGGAAAAGGGGCAAATATTGTAAGATAGTAGGGCATAGGTTTAACAATATCAGCTCACTATATTGGCCCAGTATTTGTCTAACGTTAGGCCAAGATTTAATATTGGCACAATATTGGACAAATATAGTGTCCCAGAAGTAGCCTACACCACGTCGTATTGACGGGGGGGGGGGGTGAAACAACGTGGTTTCCAGGTATTTTCGTGGTTTTCACGAGTTTTCACCGTCGATACGACGTAGTGTGCCCACGGGGATGCTGTTTAGAGAAGTGATATTGGTTCAAGCTTTGTCAACGCAAGGGTGTGTGTGGTAGACAAGCACCCACTCATCTGTAAATGTTCTAAAAGGCTCGCCTCTCATATAGGCGTAATTCCTCTGTCAACCAAAGTCCAACTCTTGGCCTTCACAATTGTCTTAACTCTACAAGTCCGGCGGACCATGTTTATATTAACAGGAGAAGCTTCCAGCGGGCACACCACGTCGTATAGACGGGGAAAGAACGTAGAAATCTAGAAAACATGTGGAAACCACGTTTTCACACCGTCGATACGACGTGGTGTGCCGGCTGGGAGGGGGCAATTGCGGTTAACTGGCGCCACAAAACCAGTCGCTTCGGGTAGATGAGGCCCTTATAAACCTTGGTTTGTAGTTTATCTAGGAGCAGAAAACTAGAGTCCTAATAATCTGAATTCCAAATTACTATTTGAAAACCTGTTAACTTTATACATTTATTAATTAGATGTCCAATGGCGAAGCCAATTGTTTTTTTAAGAGGCGCTAAACTTTCATGTAACAAACATTTACCAAATAATTCGCGATTGAAGCACAGATTTTTTTTTGTGAGTTTTTCTTTTTTGTTTAGCGCAAGTACACCGACTCATAGAAAAGGCTGAAAAATATTCGGTTTCGTTTTTCACTTAAAATATTAATTGCAAACTGCGACTTTATCTGACACACCTGGACTGAAGTAATGTCCGGTAGAATCCACTTTGCATTTTCTGGAGAAAACCATCGAATTAAAAAGTCTCTTAGAAAACCCGGACGAGCCTTTCGGAGAAAACCGCCATCCTCACTCACACACCACATGTTTTCTACGGACATTTTTCTGGTCACAAGCCGCTTGTGACAATTTGATTATAAGATGACCTTTACACCCAAGCCTCACCCCCGTCATACCGAACGCTCCTGTGAAAAGTTAAACGGGGTCATAAAGCAAAGACTTCTTGTGTTTTGTTGGATTTTTTTGGACCGTTCGTCGCACAAGTAAAGCAGACGACAACCATCAGGACATAAACGTATCACGGTGACCCAAGCGACTCTCCAGGTAGTTTGATTGTTGTTGTTTTTTTAAGGGAAGGGGGAGGACTAAGGTGTGAAACATACTCATTCTAATCAATCCCGCCATCCCCCGCGAATGACGTCAGCGCGTCGTCCGTATTTCAAAACCACGTGACTATGACGTTCAGATTAAACCTCCAAATCTGTATAGATCTATAAAAAAAAATAAAACAGCAGACGCCCTAAATAATAAAGAAAAAATTCAATATCAACCACCTCCTCGTAAAGTTATATGAGTTCAAGTGTTGTAACACGTATACATTGATGAATTCCGATTGTTTGTACGGGTCTAAAAATAGAATGTGACGTATTGCCTGCCATCTGTGACTTTTCACCGGTTAATTTCGGACCAAATTCTATAAGAAGAAGAAAATAAGTTAAAAGTAGTTTTCTCATTGCTGTGGCTTACCGTGATAGTTGAATAGTAGAGTAGTACTAATAACTACATGAACTTATTTCTTTTTTACATAGTTGACTCTGTTAGTATATAGCATTTTATTATGATTGTATTTCTGTGTTATATTGTTATTTATTCATTTAGTTTTTCATAGAAGACAGCTTAGAATTTAAAAAAAAACACGGATCGAGAGAAAATGAGAAAGGGAGAAGAGAGGAATGGACAAAATAGAGAGAGGGGAAAAGAGAGACATAGACAGATAAAAAGACAGATAGACATATGGACAAAAAATTAGCGAAATAGACGTATAGACGTAAATAGACATATGCATAGATACCCAAATAAACAGATAGACACATAGACCTAAACTACCCACAGACCAAGCACTATTATAAAAAAAAAAAAAGAAACTCGACCCTATTATAACTATTGCGTGTGTTTAGCTCGTGTGAATACGATGTTGCTATTGACACCAGAAGTCAAGATAACCAGGTTCGCCGTAACGACGAGTCCTTTTACATATATATTATAGCACATACACAATATATAATTGTGGGTGGGAGCGCCGCTCCCCCCACCCCCTTTCCACCTCTTCTTCTTTATTTTTTCTAATTTATTCGACCGTGTAGACTGCGCGTGGACTAATATTAATCTATTTAAAATTCAAAATTAGACATAATAGAAATTTAGACTTTGCATAGAATTGTCATTAAATGCCAAATAGTAACAATTAAATCTAAAACTCGTTCCACTTCCCTACTAGGGTAATACCCGTGACTTCCAAAGAAAACTTTGACACACATAAACACACACACATATATGATATATACACACACAAACATTTACATTTAAATACAGTAGGTCAGTAGGCTTAAAAACATGTCTATCACTACGTGTTTTTTTTTTTTTTTTTTTTTTTTTTTTTTGTTTTTTTCTTATCCTTAAAAGACTTTTGATGCTTTCTGTGTGTCTAAAGTCTAAACAGTCTAAACAATAGAGTCATATAAGTACACCAGTTGTTGTTGTTTTTTCCTTATGGGCGTTGTTCACCTCATCTTTTGTTTTTTAATTATTGACGATGCCTTTGAAAAAAAAAACACTGAACCCATTTTCATCCACTCTAAATTCTCTCCAAATGTCAAAAAATATAAAGTGGAAAAATAAAAGCTCATACAATTTCTTTTTCTCTAAAAAAAAATTTAATATAGAAGAAAAAATATATACACACACACGTTTTCTGAGTGTTTATATTATGATATTTTGTATAATGGGCGTGGTCCTCCACAATATACAAATATACTCCAAAGCTTGAAGATGCGTGTGAAGATTGAGAATAATTGAAATATATATTTTGATTATTAAGGACCAAGTGAAGAGCTTTTTATCAAACTTGAGTTAACATTTGATTTTGATAGTAAATAGTGTATTCAACATCTGAATGTTAATAAAATCATTTATACAAAATATCAAAGATAAATTTTAAGTAATTAGTTCAATATTTGCACTTAAATGTGTGTGTTTTGCGGAAGAAAAATCCAAATCTCGTATCCATTTGAGAAAAACCTCTTCACTTGGTCTTTAAATCAGATATAAGATGGTTGATCCAGGCTATAATGATTCACTGGGCTAATACATTTTGTCAATTGATATTGTATTACTTTTCAAAACTGAAGTAGGCGCATTTTATAAATAGGCCTATATAACATATAACACGAAATTAAATGGCGCCTCACCCACCAGAGGCGGCATAGAGTGAGTGTCATATGCACGACCTAGGGATAGTGTAATATTGGCATAGAGTGAGTGTCATATGCACGACCTAGGGATAGTGTAATATTGGCATAGAGTGAGTGTCATATGCACGACCTAGGGATAGTGTAATATTGGCATAGAGTGAGTGTCATATGCACGACCTAGGGATAGTGTAATATTGGCATAGAGTGAGTGTCATATGCACGACCTAGGGATAGTGTAATATTGGCATAGAGTGAGTGTCATATGCACGACCTAGGGATAGTGTAATATTGGCATAGAGTGAGTGTCATATGCACGACCTAGGGATAGTGTAATATTGGCATAGAGTGAGTGTCATATGCACGACCTAGGGATAGTGTAATATTGGCATAGAGTGAGTGTCATATGCACGACCTAGGGATAGTGTAATATTGGCATAGAGTGAGTGTCATATGCACGACCTAGGGATAGTGTAATATTTGGCATAGAGTGAGTGTCATATGCACGACCTAGGGATAGTGTAATATTTGGCATAGAGTGAGTGTCATATGCACGACCTAGGGATAGTGTAATATTGGCATAGAGTGAGTGTCATATGCACGACCTAGGGATAGTGTAATATTTGGCATAGAGTGAGTGTCATATGCACGACCTAGGGATAGTGTAATATTTGGGCATAAGGTGAGTATCATATGCGGAACCTAGTGTGAGTGTAATATGCGGGGCCGGGAACTGTAAGCGTAGCCTATGTATAAGTTAACGCTCACTAACTTTGTCTGACTCTAAAGGTGTATATTTACACCTTCTTTTTGTTGTTACAAAACATGAAACCTTATGTAAATTACGTTATGTATTACAATTGTTCTTACATTGATTTAGTGGCCTATAACCAACATAGTGTATTTATTTAATTATTCACGCTAATTTTGTATGCAAAAATAAACCAACTAGATAATTTGCATTTCTACTGAACCAGCTAGTCGATCGAATCTCTTATCGCCGGGCCCACGTCCGGTGCGGGTGGTCACTTCTGTAGCCTACTCATGGGCCACTTTTGTACCCATGGGCCTCATAGACTGGCGAAGTGTGTAAACCACCGATACATTCATATTAAAAACACACCGGTTGGCGAACGCTGTGGCTCCGGGTGTCCCGCTTCTCATTGCACTCTATAAAGGTCTAGGAGCCCGGTGGGGAGGTAGAAATGGACGCAGCAACCCCGCCTCGGTGTCTGGATGCCCATACCTATAGAATGGGATTTGCGCTACCGGGCGACTTTGCAGGTACACATGCGAGCCACCACGATAAATGATTTGATTGTGAATTTCGCAGTGGGAGATTATAGTGCATGTGGCTGCAGAAACCGTACCCCCCCCCCTTCGGTTCACCCCTGGACATCGTAACGCCCCTAAACGTGTAAGAGACAGAAGGCTCGTCTGTTTATGTTTATGCAATTATCGTATGGTGTGGGTGGCCTTGGGCATGTGCCTTTCCCAAAAGGACTCATCTTCACCTTTTCTAATCTCAACCCCCACAATCCCATTTTTAGTTTTTTGGCCTCACCCTACCTACCCCCATTGACAATATGTAGTAAATGTTTCCACTGTGACTTTGTTTATAATTTTATATGACGTCGAGTACAACGGTGACCGAGTGGCAGCGCTTTCGTCTGCGATCCGAAGGTTCTGGGTTCGAATCCTGGTGGAGGCTAGGCTTGTTTCCCTGATATGTACCTGGCCTTAGTTGGTGGTAAAGTAAAGGCGGTTGTGCAATAGTGCTGGCCACACAATCCCCTAGTATACCGTGGCCAAAGAAACTGGTGAACGCTGCTTCACTGGCTCTATGGATCAATTTGGTTTGACGGGATACTTTACTTTAACAACGGGAGGCGGTTAATGAGTGGGGGGGGATGATGCATTTTGATGAGGCTTAAAAGAAATAGAATGGTGCTGCTCGGTGATTAGATAGCCCCTCCCCAACCACCCATAAGGCCCATCCGAGGTGCGCCTCTGCTTGTTTAATAAGAACTGAACAGACTATAATATTATATTGCATTCCACGCTTGGCTTGGACTTTATGGGTCTTTATTGACACTCCACGCACGCACACACACACACAGCGAAAGAGAGAGACAGAAGAGAGAGAGAGAGAAGAGAGGAGCCAATACATAAAATTATGAAACCACCCCGTCACGTGGCGCGTGAATCAGTGACTCTAAAAATAGAATCGACAAAAACACAGTCAGGTGACCAGGAATAAATTACACCTCTTTTTCCCCTTCTCTTTATCTAAGTATTTGTTTACATTATGTGAGTGGCGGTTTTTTTAATGGATCTTTTCATTCTTTTATATTATTTTGTATGTTTCTTTTGTATGTTTACAACACGTGGGTAATAAATGGTTTATGACAGGTGGCTTTAAGAAAAAAAGGTAGTCTTAGACACTACAGGGGCATATCTCATGAAGGGCGGTACATATGTACCGCTGACGTCGAGGTAGAGGGGGCACCAAAATGGGGGATCTCACCGTAACAATATAATCTCTAATAGAAACTTATAATTATAATAGAAAGATCTGATTAAACAGGGTGGGGGGCGCCTAATTTATAGTGTGCCCCCGGGCGCAAAATATCCTAACTATGCCCCTGCGCAGCTAGACGGGCCCATTTATGCAGTCATTTTAAAATGCGTTGATTAGTTGAATAGGTCCAGTTTAATACCAGGATGTATACTGCCATAGAGTGGTCGCCCTTAGAGTTATTGATAAAGTCTATTCATGATAAGATATTTGTTTTGTTGTTGATGATAATTTAAAGAGCAGAGAATTAGATCTAAGCATAGGCGGAGAATTCCCGCGTTTGGGCAGGGGTGTAGCTGGCGGAGGGGGGAAGGGTGGTACCTATCTTCTTCTTCTTCTTCGCCATTATCAACTCCTAGTGGAGCATAGGTCATCAACAATCTCTTTCCATGTCCTCCTGTCTCTGGCTATCTTCTCTAACTCCTTCCAAGTTCTCCCGATCACCTGTACATCCTTTTCTCGTTCCCTCCGCCAGGTGTTCTTTGGTCTACCTCTTCGTCTTGCACCCTGGGGATTCCACGAAAGAGCTTGTCTAGTCAAATTTGTCGTTGGTTTTCTCAATGTGTGGCCTATCCGGTGGTACATATGTTCCCGGGTACCACGATAAAAGGGCACCAAAATTAGGCTTACTGCGTTACATTTTTAGAAAAATGGGGAGAGAGCAGGGGCACCAATTTTAATGAGTTCCGCGCAGATTACCTTAGCTACGCCTCTGCATTATTTGAAGGGGTAAGGTAGAAGATTGAAAGGGGGAAGAAAAAAGTTTTTGATGCACTATTTTAAAACAGGAATAGAACATTAATGGTTATAATAAATGTCTTGCATTTTCTTATAAGTTTACAGACGTTCCTTCTAGATAGAAGATTATTACGTCCACTAGGCCCAAAACTCCTGCAGGGCGACAGGGATCCGTCGGTGGCAGGGATAGAACCCGCGACCTGCCCGTTAGTTTTTGGTTGACAGGCCGGTGAACTAACCGCTGGACCAGCCGGCTTCACGACATGCATTTTCCGACATGTTAAATTCTAAAAGGCAAAAAAAGTATCTCCCTGAATTATTAATATATATTTTTTTAATTATTATTATAATTTTGTGTTCTTATCTTAGAGAAATGAATACATTGTGTTTATTTATCAAAAGATGTTATTATGCAACTACTTGCTTTACGACCCTTCTAAATGTCACCTGTATTGTTATTCTACTAAGCTAGTTTCTTTTCGCCCCCATTCTATGAATATAACAACCACAGCCCCGCCTGTCTGCCTGGATGCTCAGTAAAGAAAAATGGCAATGTTAAAAATGGCAATACTCAAAAGCGGTAAATATAAACATCGTAAAAATAGAGAAACTCATAAAGTCGTGAAAAAAAATGTTTGTTTTTTTGTCTTCCGTTATAATTAGTGAGTCAGCGCGTTCAAACTGGCGTATCGAAGGTCCTGGGTTCGAATCCTGGTGAAAGCTAGGATTTGTTCCTGGGATTGGAGGGTGTCCCTGAGTCTACCCAGCTTTGAAGGGTACCGGGCTTTAGTTTGGGGTAAAGTAAAGGCGGTTGGGCATTGTGCTGGCCACACAATCCCCATATATGTAGTATGCCATGGCCACAGAAAGTGGTGAACGCTGCTTCACCGATCATGTTGATCAAATTGGTTCGACGCGATACTTTTACTTTACCATTAGTAATTAGTAGATTCGTATACCTAGTAGAAAGTATAGAGTATAGAGTATATTATACAGATTCGTATACCTAGTAGAAAGTATAGAGTATAGAGTATATTATACAGATTCGTATTCCTAGTAGAAAGTATAGAGTATAGTATAGAGATTCGTATACCTTGTAGAAAGTATAGAGTATAGAGTATAGTATAGAGATTCGTATACCTTGTAGAAAGTATAGAGTATAGAGTATAGTATAGAGATTCGTATACCTAGGAGAAGGTATAGAGTATAGAGTATAGTATAGAGATTCGTATACCTAGTTGAAAGTATAGAGTATAGAGTAGTATAGAGATTCGTATACCTAGTTGAAAGTATAGAGTATAGAGTATAGTATAGAGATTCGTATACCTTGTAGAAAGTATAGAGTATAGTATAGAGATTCGTATACCTTGTAGAAAGTATAGAGTATAGTATAGAGATTCGTATACCTTGTAGAAAGTATAGAGTATAGTATAGAGATTCGTATACCTTGTAGAAAGTATAGAGTATAGTATAGAGATTCGTATACCTAGTAGAAAGTATAGAGTATAGTATAGAGATTCGTATACCTTGTAGAAAGTATAGAGTATAGAGTATAAAATAGAGATTCGTATACCTAGTAGAAAGTATAGAGTATAGTATAGAGATTCGTATACCTTGTAGAAAGTATAGAGTATAGAGTATAGTATAGAGATTCGTATACCTAGTAGAAGGTATAGAGTATAGAGTATAGTGTAGAGATTCGTATACCTTGTAGAAAGTATAGAGTATAGAGTATAGTATAGAGATTCGTATACCTAGTAGAAAGTATAGAGTATAGAGTATAGTATAGAGATTCGTATACCTAGTAGAAGGTATAGAGTATAGAGTATAGTATAGAGATTCGTATACCTTGTAGAAAGTATAGAGTATAGAGTATAGTATAGAGATTCGTATACCTAGTAGAAAGTATAGAGTATAGTATAGAGATTCGTATACCTTGTAGAAGGTATAGAGTATAGAGTATAGTATAGAGATTCGTATACCTAGTAGAAAGTATAGAGTATAGTATAGAGATTCGTATACCTTGTAGAAGGTATAGAGTATAGAGTATAGTATAGAGATTCGTATACCTAGTAGAAAGTATAGAGTATAGTATAGAGATTCGTATACCTTGTAGAAAGTATAGAGTATAGAGTATAGTATAGAGATTCGTATACCTAGTAGAAAGTATAGAGTATAGTATAGAGATTCGTATACCTTGTAGAAAGTATAGAGTATAGTATAGAGATTCGTATACCTTGTAGAAAGTATAGAGTATAGAGTATAGTATAGAGATTCGTATACCTTGTAGAAAGTATAGAGTATAGAGTATAGTATAGAGATTCGTATACCTAGTAGAAATTATAGAGTATAGTATAGAGATTCGTATACCTTGTAGAAAGTATAGAGTATAGAGTATAGTATAGAGATTCGTATACCTAGTAGAAGGTATAGAGTATAGAGTATAGTATAGAGATTCGTATACCTTGTAGAAAGTATAGAGTATAGAGTATAGTATAGAGATTCGTATACCTAGTAGAAAGTATAGAGTATAGAGTATAGTATAGAGATTCGTATACCTAGTAGAAGGTATAGAGTATAGAGTATAGTATAGAGATTCGTATACCTTGTAGAAAGTATAGAGTATAGAGTATAGTATAGAGATTCGTATACCTAGTAGAAAGTATAGAGTATAGTATAGAGATTCGTATACCTTGTAGAAGGTATAGAGTATAGAGTATAGTATAGAGATTCGTATACCTAGTAGAAAGTATAGAGTATAGTATAGAGATTCGTATACCTTGTAGAAGGTATAGAGTATAGAGTATAGTATAGAGATTCGTATACCTAGTAGAAAGTATAGAGTATAGTATAGAGATTCGTATACCTTGTAGAAAGTATAGAGTATAGAGTATAGTATAGAGATTCGAATACCTAGTAGAAGGTATAGAGTATAGTATAGAGATTCGTATACCTTGTAGAAAGTATAGAGTATAGAGTATAGTTTAGAGATTCGTATACCTAGTAGAAAGTATAGAGTATAGTATAGAGATTCGTATACCTTGTAGAAGGTATAGAGTATAGAGTATAGTATAGAGATTCGTATACCTAGTAGAAAGTATAGAGTATAGTATAGAGATTCGTATACCTTGTAGAAGGTATAGAGTATAGAGTATAGTATAGAGATTCGTATACCTAGTAGAAAGTATAGAGTATAGTATAGAGATTCGTATACCTTGTAGAAAGTATAGAGTATAGAGTATAGTATAGAGATTCGTATACCTAGGAGAAAGTATAGAGTATAGTATAGAGATTCGTATACCTTGTAGAAAGTATAAAGTATAGAGTATAGTATAGAGATTCGTATACCTAGTAGAAAGTATAGAGTATAGAGTATAGTATAGAGATTCGTATACCTTGTAGAAGGTATAGAGTATAGAGTATAGAGTATAGTATAGAGATTCGTATACCTTGTAGAAAGTATAGAGTATAGAGTATAGTATAGAGATTCGTATACCTAGTAGAAAGTATAGAGTATAGTATAGAGATTCGTATACCTTGTAGAAAGTATAAAGTATAGAGTATAGTATAGAGATTCGTATACCTAGTAGAAAGTATAGAGTATAGAGTATAGTATAGAGATTCGTATACCTAGTAGAAAGTATAGAGTATAGTATAGAGATTCGTATACCTTGTAGAAAGTATAGAGTATAGAGTATAGTATAGAGATTCGTATACCTAGGAGAAAGTATAGAGTATAGTATAGAGATTCGTATACCTTGTAGAAAGTATAAAGTATAGAGTATAGTATAGAGATTCGTATACCTAGTAGAAAGTATAGAGTATAGAGTATAGTATAGAGATTCGTATACCTTGTAGAAGGTATAGAGTATAGAGTATAGTATAGAGATTCGTATACCTTGTAGAAAGTATAGAGTATAGAGTATAGTATAGAGATTCGTATACCTTGTAGAAAGTATAGAGTATAGTATAGAGATTCGTATACCTTGTAGAAAGTATAAAGTATAGAGTATAGTATAGAGATTCGTATACCTAGTAGAAAGTATAGAGTATAGAGTATAGTATAGAGATTCGTATACCTAGTAGAAAGTATAGAGTATAGTATAGAGATTCGTATACCTTGTAGAAAGTATAGAGTATAGAGTATAGTATAGAGATTCGTATACCTAGTAGAAAGTATAGAGTATAGTATAGAGATTCGTATACCTTGTAGAAAGTATAGAGTATAGAGTATAGTATAGAGATTCGTATACCTTGTAGAAAGTATAGAGTATAGAGTATAGTATAGTAAAGAGATTCGTATACCTAGTAGAAAGTATAGAGTATAGTATAGAGATTCGTATACCTAGTAGAAAGTATAGAGTATAGTATAGAGATTCGTATACCTAGTAGAAAGTATAGAGTATAGAGTATAGTATAGAGATTCGTATACCTAGTAGAAGGTATAGAGTATAGAGTATAGTATAGAGATTCGTATACCTAGTAGAAAGTATAGAGTATAGTATAGAGATTCGTATACCTAGTAGAAAGTATAGAGTATAGAGTATAGTATAGAGATTCGTATACCTAGTAGAAAGATTTATTCAAAAATCTTTTCATAAGGAAACGCCAAGCAAAAAACAACAAGAACAATTAAATATAAAGAAACAAGTTCTGATTTGGGGCGTCACCATTTATGAACGAATGCAAACAATTTGTATGTATATATATATATATGTGTGTGTGTGTAGTGTGTGTGTGTGATAGAGAGAGAGAGAGAGATTCGTGTTTTCAAGTTATCGTATACAAGCTGATGTAAGCTATTTAATTTTTTTAAAGGGGGACAATAAGGGGCGGTGAGTTGTGTGGTGGCTTAATGAATTGGTTTTAGTGGCATGGGCCAAAGTACAATGAACAATATTTATTTGCCACATAGTACATAATAATAATAATAATCAATTACTTTAAGATACCAAAAAAGAAAATAGGAGTTTTCCCCCATGCGTTAGGCCACCGGTGTGCTCTTAACGCACGCGTATCGGTGGTTCTCTCACTTGGCCAGCGTTAAGGCCCATGGGTACAGCAATGAACAATGAACAATGAACAATATTTATTAGCCACATAGTACATAGGTACAATAAAGGCATAGTCAAAAACATAAGAAAATTATAGCATTTGTGAATAATAAATTGAACAATAATAGTAATACCAATATTAGTGATAAAAATGAAGGTAATAGAAAATTTATTAATTAAAGGTATCCTAAAAGAAAATTCAGGGGGGATAATTTAGTTTATAATACAATTTTTGGGGGAAAAAAACTAACAAAGAAAAAAAAAACAAAAAAAAAAAAAAAAAAACAAACTTAATTTACTAACATAGACATACAAGTACATCATTTTCATTAGACCTGCACAGCATTAACATAGTGAGAACAAACATTTAAGAAATCATTCACAAATTTTTCTTGCGGCTTAGTATATTACATTTCTTCTACGACTATCTCTCATTAGCATAGTGACAAACCAACAAGTTAAAATACTTAAACATTTCTAACCTATTTTTCATTTTTTAAAAGCAGATACTAATATTTTTGAAAATATGCTTAGTTTTTTAAGTTCTTTTAGAGAGCTAGAATTAAGCAGTTCCGACATTTTTTCTACATTAGGTCTGTTATAGTAATATTTTTTTAGATACATTTTTCGTTGGGCATTGAAGTGCACACATTGAAGTAAATAGTGAAATCCATCTCCTATATCTTTTAAGCAAAGGGGACATAATCTTAAATTATAATCTATTCTGGAGTGGCGACCCAGTTCAACAGGGAAATTATTGTTACTTGTTCGTATTTTTAATATATAGATAGCTTCTTTCAGATGTAATTTATTTAAAAAGGGTGGAATAATTTCCCAGTCAGATTTATATTTTAGAGCGCTATATAATTTACCTTTATTGCTTTTTTGCATACTCTCATAAAGTTCTTGTTTACTTTGATCATTTATACGTAAGTTAATTATTGATTTTGAAAGTTTAGTATCTATTATATACTGTTCTAACCAAATATATCCCAATCCTAGTTGTTCCAGTTGTAACTTTATATTGGCGGACCATTTGCATTTTTCAACCAAGTGCTCTTTAAGTAAAATGTTATAAATTATTTTAGAAATCCTGCTTTCTTTGCCGGTCGCTATTTTGATCCAGAAGTGTAACATTCTTTTTTTAATAAATGATCTTATATAAAGTTTGCCTGTTTCGCCTAAGACTACATAATTTGGTGTTTTTGTGTTCAATTTTATAATCATCTTAAAATATCTTAGTCTAATATTTTCTAAAATGTCACAATTTTCCATACCCCATAGTTCGCAGCCGTAGGTTAGTATAGGTAGTACTGTTTGATCAAATAGATCAATTTGACTATCTATGGGCAAGCTTAGTGTATGGCATTTTCTGAGAAGATTGAACATAGCATTAGTACCTTTCATCTTACAATATTTCCTGTGTTCTGAGAAAGAACCGTTAGCTGAGAAGATTATTCCCAGGTATTTAAATTTAGAAACTATTTCTATAATATTATTATTTAGTACAAATTTCTGATTTCCTACCCTACCCTTTCTACCGAATATCATTATTTTGGTCTTATCTTCATTTATGTTTAAGTGGTTCTCCTTGCAATAGTTACTGTAAATGTTTAAGTTATTCTGTAATTCTTTTGCGGTTTTAGCTAGGATTGTTGTGTCGTCAGCATATAATAATGTGAATATTTTTAGTAAATCTGCGTTGTTATCGTTGCTGATAGTTAAGCTACTTGCGCCTTTTAGTTCTAAATAAGAATCTAAGTCATTAATAAACATAGAAAATAATAGAGGGCTCAGATGTTCTCCCTCTCTTAGTCCTGCTTCGCAGTTAAATAACGGTGACAGGTTTGTATTTAATTTTACTGTCGATTTAATATCTCTATATAACCCCTGTATACATTTAAGGAAAATTCCATCTATGCCTATATCTAACATTTTCGCCCAGAGTAATTTTCTTTTAATAGACGGGAAAGCTCTTTTTAGATCAATGAAGGCACAGAACAGTTTGTCACCTTTATTTTTTATTAAAAAGCTCAGCGCATATAGTATAAATGATGCTTCCGTTGTAGAATAACCTTCTCTAAAACCCATTTGATTCTCGTTTAATAAGTTGTGCTCTTCAAGGAACATCTCCATTCGTACATTAAGGATGGATGAGAATAGTTTACCTAAACATGATAATAAGGTAATTGGTCTAAAGTTTTCGGGCTTTGCCTTGCTGCCTTTATTTTTATATATTGGACATATCATCCCTAGTGACCAGCTTTCGGGGAAAATTCCATCTTTTAGGATAACATTAAATAGTTTTACGTATGTGGGTATCATTATAACCTTTGTGCATTTTATATATTCATTAAAAATTTTATCGTGTCCGCAGCTTTTATTATTACTTGTTTTATTGATGGCTGATAACACTTCATTATATGTTATTTCACCATTAAGTCTTGTCGTATCTAAGTTAGGTGCGGTTAAATTGGTTTTTATTGGGTTCATGCAACAGTTGTCTGTTGTTTCGTTTTGGGATTTGAAAAAATGGAACAATTCGTCAATACTAATTTCATTATAATCTTCTTTTCTGTTTTTATCCTTTAGGATACGCCAGTACTCTTTTGGATTCTTTCCTTTCAGATTTTTTATTTTATTTCTCATTTTGTTTTCATAGTTATTTATAGCGGTGTTCATTTCACGCTTGTAGTTTTTACTGTGTGTTTTTAAACTTTCAAGTGAGCCTTTGGTTTTGAGGATACTATTCATTCTTCTTGCTTTAAGGTATAATCTTCGTTTTTGTCTACATATAAGTGTAAACCAGGGTTTATTTTTTTTTAGGTTATTTTTATCATTAGGGTATCGATTTGTGCCAAATATTTCAGTTGCAGATTGTATTAATATTTTATTTATTTCCTCTACTATGTTATTTATTTCTTGTTTTTTGTTTTCAGGGGAGTTACAAAGGTCACTTCTTTCTAGTAATTCGTCTAGTTTCAGATTTATGCTGTTTTTGTGTTGTTTTTCTACCATTTCAAAATAGTTCTTAGATTTAGTTTGCACCCACGGTTTAATTATCTCTACCACTGGTGTATCATTTAGTTGTCTACTCGCATTTCCAGGTTTATTTGCTCCACCAATCTCAATCTCATATTCACATGATATTAAACAATGGATATCTGAGAATAGGTGATCAAAGTCGTGGATTATTAGATTCCTAATTTTGTGAAAGAGGTCATTGTCTGCTAGTACGTAATCGATTACTGTGCTAAATGTAGTCGTAGGTTTATGTGACAGTAACCCCTTCCTTCCATTCATTATTAACATGTTTGTGTTTTTACATGTTTCGATTAGTTTGCGGCCCCAGTTATTCGGTATTGTCGTATCTACGTTTATACGTTTGAGTGGAATGTCTTTTCTTTTAAGCGTTTCTTCTGTCTGGGCACTTATTTCTACATATAGTTCGTGGGGACTTGTTATGGAGTCTATAATGTAATCTTCTCTTTCTTTGGTATGAGCGTTAAAATCACCCATTATGATTATATTGTTAGTGATATTTCTTTTATCGATTATTTCCATTTCTAGAATATTGAAAAAATCAGGTTGAGCATATGGGGAATTCTCGGGTGGGGTATAAATAATTAGAATTAATAAGGGATTGTTTTCTGCTCCTATTTGTAGCCAAATCATTTCATTATTGTCACATCTTAATATTTTAGTTTTATCAACTAAGCAGTGTACGGTTCTGGAAGATGTCACAACCAAGTCCATCCAGCTCTGACAACAACACTTTGCAAACAACCATTGTTTTTAAAACATTTGCAATTTGTTGTTTTTGCCAATTCTCTTTTAGTCTTGCCTAGTTTTGTTCAATATCTTGAAGGTATATATCATAGGTATATATCATAGGTATATATCATAGGTATATATCATAGGTATATATCATAGGTATAATTATACTAGTTTGATAAAACCTGTTTTTCTTTTCACTTCAATTTTTTCGTTACGCATCTCACCATGTTGGGAAGTCAAAACTAAACCAAAACAAACACAACACAAAAAAAAAAAAACGTAACTAAATACCCAGCAATGTAATACCGGTATTATAACGTTTATACTAGGTCTTACAAAAAAAGTATATAATCTATAGGCCTACCGTGTAAGACCTAGATCCCATCAATGTTTCTATAGTTATCAAGATCTACTTTTGAAAGTTTCGGCCAATCTTCGAAAGAAACAGACCATTGCGACGGTATTTCTATTGGAGTCACTGAACCGAAACACCCTAACAGAAACAACAACAAAAAAAAAAGTCTTATCATTCACGCATCGCTGGTTTAGTGGAGGCAATATATATATATATGTGTGTGTGTGTGTGTGGCGGGCGGGGGGGGGGGGGGAATTAAGGGGGAGAGAAAATGGTGGTCTTGACAGGGCGCGTCGGTGGTGGTGGTAGTGAGAGTATGTAGTGAGAAAGGGAGGTCATGTAAGGGCGTGTCATTGCGTGAGGGGGGAAGGGAGTGGAATTGGGGACTAAGAGAAGGGAGGTCGTGATAGGGCGTGTCATTGTGGGAACGGGGGGGGGGGGCAGTATGGAGTAAGGAAAAGGAGGGCGTGTCAGGGCGTGTCACGTTAAGGTTTGAAATGTCACGTCATTTTAAAGAAACAAAAGTTCCGAACTTGGTCATTGGTTCCAAGACGTTGCTTCATGCAATAACTTGATATAGATCTAGATCTTATAATCTCAAATTTTTTATCACCGCAAGAGAACTCTTTGACATCCCTAACGCATCCTTGACTTTTCCACCTTCCAGCATGTCTTATGAATCATTAAAAACACTAATAACTATGTTTGGCACTTTTATGTTTGGCATTTTTATACTCGGATTTTTATGCTTGGCACTTTTAACTCTGACACTTTTATATTTGGCACTATTATATTAATAATTTTTAATGTGGCACTTTTAAAGTCTGGAATGTTTATATTCGGAATTTGTATTCTTTGTATGATTTTTCATGATATTTTAACTTTGCCATTTTTACCATGATATTTTACAATCTCCATTTTTAACATGATATTTTACCTTTGCCATTTTTGCCATCATATTTAGACCAACTATTGCCATTTTTAACATGATATTTTACAATCTCCATTTTTAACATGATATTTTACCATTGCCTATTTTGCCATCATATTTAGACCAACTATTGCCATTTTTAACATGATATTTTACAATTGCCATTTTTATTTAAAGCGATTCCTAACGGAATACCTGTAAAAAAAAAATAATTGAAGAACAGCGAAAGCGGCTGTGTCTGTGACGACCCTGTGATCTCCCTTGTCGATCATGGCAACAAATTAGCAGCTGATTTACTCTAGCATCCACGAACCATCTTGTCTAAAGTCTAAATAAGTCAGGGTGTAAAGTTTTAAAGTGGGTCCTGCTTGAGGACCGCCGTGGCAGACACTCGGGCGAGACAAAGAGATAAGGACTAAAGGGGAAGAGAGAAAGATCTTTAATAATACAAGGTGATTTCCCGCCAATTCTTGTGACGTTAATGAATTATTTAAACAGTGTAGGTGTCATGGTGTGTGGGTGGGGGCGTGGTGTGTGGGTGGGGGCGTGGGGGTAGATTGAAATGAATAGATAGTGTAATGAACTGAATGCCATGGGCAAAATACGACAAAGGTAAAAAGAACTACAAGAACAAAGAACAAAAACCCTAGAAGAGAATTTATGAGATATTTTTTTTACTGTTTCGGTAAAGGGACACGGTGTCAGCGCGTTCGCCTGGCGTACCGAAGATTCTGGGTTCGAATCCTGGTGAAGGCTAGGATTCTTTCCCTGGACTCAAGGGTGTCCCCTGAGTCTACCCAGCTCTGATGGGTACCTGACATTAGTTGGCCACGAAATATGCCGTGGCCACTGAAACTGGTGAACGATGCTTCACCGACCCAATGATTAATTTGGTCTGACGGGTAGGCTATTAACTGTTTCGGTCACATTCACTCAAATTATCTTTTTAGAGAGAGAGACAGAGACGTAGAGAGATTGAGACAATTTCAGTAAAAATTAGAAATATTGCCTTGACAATGACAACTTTTTATTTATATAGTCAAGAAATCTTGTAAAAAAATTGGCAAAAGTAAAAAAAAAATGGCAAAAACTCCAACAAAGCGTTAAATTGGCAAATATATCAAATTCAACGGTAAAAATGGCAAACATATAATGTCTGCTTTTAGATCTTAAATGAACATTTGATTAAAATATTATATTTATTATATTAATTATTATTTATTGTGTCAGTTTAAACTAGGCTTTATTACCATGTTAATAATGTAGACATTTTTTAAATTATAAAATTAAAATTAGTATTTTTAATGTTTATTTTAGTAAAATGAAAACTTAAAACCAATACCGTTTTAATTGAAAGTAGTGGTGTAGTGGTAGGATTACACTCTTGCATACAAAATAAAGTTAATGATGTGAAAAAGGATTACGCTCAACTTCATTATTCTTATCTTATACATTAAAGACGCTCTTTATTTAAAGATAGTTAATGCTTTCTTCGCTCATCCGTGGTCCGAGTCTAGTCTTTTATTTTTATTAGTATTTTAAATGATGTTAAGTTACTGGTCAACTCATTCCATGCCCGGATGCCTTGTCCCTTTCTCTCTCTTTCCTTCCCTTCTCATTCTTGCTTTCCTTTCTGTTAATCGTTCTCTCTCTCCCTCTTTCTCTCACTCTTAGACAAACACACGCACAAACACTCTTCACTGATTTCACCGCCGGCATAATCTAAGCCACAAGTCGTAACGTATTACATACAATTAGTGTTTTAAACTCAAACTTCACATGTACATGCGGGAATCCCCGAAGCGTTTCCGTCGGCCGAAGACTTCAAAAGACCTCTTACCTCATCCGTTCCCGCGGGCCGTCGGGCGAGCGAGGTGACGTCATTTGACAGTGTCCAGTGAAGTTCTTTGACCCCCACCCCCCACTCTCACGTCTTTTAACTGACCGCCGGCTTTGAGTGATTCGACCAGGCGGTATAGGGCGGGGGAGAGGGCGGGATAACCGGGCAGGAGGGGGAGTGGAAGATAAAGGAAGTCGCTTCTAGACTTCTACTTCTATACTTCTACTTCTATACTTCTACTTCTATACTTCTACTTCTATACTTCTACTTCTATACTTCTACTTCTATACTTCTACTTCTATACTTCTACTTCTATACTTCTACTTCTATACTTCTACTTCTATACTTCTACTTCTAGACTTCTACTTCTAGACTTCTACTTCTAGACTTCTACTTCTAGACTTCTACTTCTAGACTTCTACTTCTAGACTTCTACTTCTAGACTTCTACTTCTATACTTCTACTTCTAGACTTCTACTTCTAGACTTCTACTTCTAGACTTCTACTTCTAGACTACTACTTCTAGACTTCTACTTCTAGACTACTACTTCTAGACTTCTACTTCTAGACTTCTACTTCTAGACTTCTACTTCTAGACTTCTACTTCTAGACTACTACTTCTAGACTTCTACTTCTAGACTTCTACTTCTAGACTTCTACTTCTAGACTACTACTTCTAGACTTCTACTTCTAGACTTCTACTTCTAGACTTCTACTTCTAGACTTCTACTTCTAGACTTCTACTTCTAGACTTCTACTTCTAGACTTCTACTTCTAGACTTCTACTTCTAGACTTCTACTTCTAGACTTCTACTTCTAGACTTCTACTTCTAGACTTCTACTTCTAGACTTCTACTTCTATTGTTAGATCTACTAAAGTCTGTCGAAACTTTAACCAAAAACAAACCAACAGTCAATTTACACAATACAATCTGGCAACAGAATTAAGAAAAAAGATACAAATAACTATTGCAACACTAACATACGGTAAATTCTTTAAGTATAAACAGGAAAGAAGAAGATCCAACACCTGAAGAGTGAAGAGAGAGATACCAACAATTAAGTCCACCTCAGACATTTTAATAGCATACTTATGGTAAATGTAAAACGAAGACTCGAAGACTTTGATATGAATATAAATAAATATGTAATTTGTAATTTGTTGTTCATTTGTATACGCTTATACCTTTTTTTGTGGGTTAACATGCCATATTATGTAAATGTTTGTTATTAGTATGAATCATGTTCGAAGTTCTTAAAGAGTTCATATTGCTTATATCGTGCTAATAAAGCACATAGTATTTTTAGACTTTGTATATTTCAAAGAATTCATTGCGACTACTGCGTGTTATGGAATTCATGTTTTTCTAGTGTTCGTGGTAGCCATGGTGATAACAGTGTTTATAGAGTTAACTTAGTGTTTATAGTTATTATAGAGTTCCTATTTCCATTGTTTACTTAGTCCAGTTTTCAACGTTTTCTCTGTATTCGTGATGATAAAAAAGTTTATAAAGCGTATAGACTTTAAAAAATTTGTTTAGTTGTGCAAAATAGATAATTGAAATACATTAAATATTTAAGTTTAAGGCAACACAATAAACGTGGACTGAACAAATGAACGAAAAATCCACACAGTGAAAACAACGACAGAATTTTAAACATTGTTTAATTTTTTAACTTGTAGTAAAAATTTAGTCCTTAAATTTTTTATTTATATTTTTTTTAATGTGTAAAGCAATATCATTGCTTAAATATCTATCAAAATTGACTTAAAAACGATTTTATTTCAATAAAATCCCTTTACGTTCTCAAAGACTAAAGTTACAATGAGTACACAGCCTTCTGGTCGAATTTGAAGCAGTTTACTTTGAAAATTATTTCACGTAAAAAGCAATGACGTCAGCTTTACCAACACTTCCGAATGTCCAGTTGGTTCCCCTTGTGCATTTAGCGTATAAAAAAGTAGGGAAACTTTGTTTACCCTCCCAGGGACAGGGCGCTACATTGTTGTCAACGGCAACAAACCAGCCCCAGTCGTTGGGGCAT
The DNA here is from genome assembly GCA_949126835.1 of Anisus vortex. Taxonomy (NCBI): domain Eukaryota; kingdom Metazoa; phylum Mollusca; class Gastropoda; family Planorbidae; genus Anisus; species Anisus vortex. The sequence continues at coordinate 44,354,127 of OX421497.1, forward strand.
CCTCCGTAGTTCCTATTGACAAAATATCGTCGGACAATGTTGTCAGAAGGCCTTACTTCGCCATCCATGCTGAAATAGTTGGTTTCGCTTGTCTTCAGGTCTGTCCAGGAAGATTCTATTAGATTTATCGGTCTGAACCAGTTCATGTAGTCGCTTTCCTTGCCATTGAATATCATGTATCCAACCAGTACATTTCTTTCATATAGAACAAAAGCTACTTTAGTTATAGTGGTCCACTTCTGGAATATCTCATTGTTTCTGTAGTGATTGGAGCAGGGCACTGCTGAATCTACCTGTTTGAAATATATAAAAAAATTTCCTATACGATATGATAATAAATATCTTTTTGTAGCGACGCCGCGGAATGCATCTAGCTGCAGTGGTAAATCTCGCTAAGATTAGACTCTAACCATGGATAAGTTTAATACGTAATTGTATTCCGTATGGAAAAGTCTTAATGAGCCCTGAAAGTTTCATTAGGTCATGGTTTGTCATGTTCATAAACTTCCGGTTTACTTCCGGCAACAACAAAAAACATGCTTTTTCAACAATTTATTTCAACCTCGACGGCCAGTTTTGTTGTTGTTTTTTTTTTTTAGAAATATACAAAGACTACAAGATTAGTTATGAATTAATATTCGAAGTGTTAGTCGCGTTAAGTTAACTTTAGCTCGATTTATAAAATAAAGTCAAGCGTCGGGTTTCTTTTTATTAAAATAACCACTGAGCTATATATTTCAGTGAAAATAACACGACCCATAGATACATAAAAACACAAAAGGAAAATTCTTGTTGCATCAAGATATAAGTTCAAGATATCAGATCTAGGTAACCCTTCACCAGGATTCGAACCCAAAACCCTTGGTACGCTGACCGAATGCGCTGCAAAGTTCGTCCACCGTGATCTAGTTATTAGTGTATAATACCTGCCGACATCCTACTTCTACATTATCTGGAATTCCAGCTCCTGATTTGTAAGCGTCGTAAACAGTCTTGTTTATATTGGCCGTCCCACGAAATGCTAAAGTCCAGGCATAAGGCAAATCTGCAGGAGGAACAACGTCTTGACACCCAGAACACTGAAATTATAAAAGTAACAAAGTCAATGAAAATTAACTGACCAGTATATATGTATACGTGTCCGGTGGCGTCGTTAGCTGCATTAGGCCTAACTCCGGGCCTGGAAAAAAACTTGAAAATGTGTTGAAATAAAACACAATCAACTTTCCCTTTTGGCCTAAGAACAGTGGCGTAGCCAGGATTGCAAACTAGGGAGCGCAAAACTGAGGAGGGTTGAGAAGCGGGGCTGAGGTTGGCAAGCCAATAATATAATATAAAGTGGAGGAGAATTGCAAAGGGGTAGACTAATAGTGCAAGGTTTTGGGGGGTGGGGGGTGGAAGGCTAAATCTGAACTTAAAAAACGAATATTTTATATAATCATCAATATTTATAAGTTAACAGTGTATCAATCTAATGTCTTTATAACGTTCTAACTTGTTGAATAGGATTTGAATAGAGTTTTAATAATTGAATATTTTATTAGATAATTGTCATAAATGTCTACGAATTTATAGGTTTAATGCTGTGTTTCATAATGTTTTTTTTCCTAAAAATTGAAAACAATGAGAAAAATATAACAAATTGTATTAATAATTTATTAGTTACCTTGTATGAAGCCAGATTTGCCAACAAAACTACTAGAACTAGTAGAAACATCTTCAGACTTGTATAAACGCTATATTATTTGATGCTTGAGCACTCCATATATAGGCCTATATATAGCTGAGTGGTTAAAAGTTAAAAGAACGTAGGGTCGTAGGCTAATGATATAAAGTCATTCAAACTCATTTTCCTTTTTATTTTTGAAAGTCTGCATAAAAAGAAACAAAATAACAGGATGTGCAACAAATTGTGCCTCGTCATCTTCTCAAATTTAGAAACATTTTCAGAAAAATTCTCACATTTTCTAGTTTTTTTATTATTTTTTTATGGATATTTTTTTTTGTTTTTTGTTTTCCCTAGGAATAAAAAAAGACGCAATATTATTCTTTATAGAAGGAGCGTCTGTAATGTATAAGATAAGATAAGAAAACCGTGGGGAAAACCCAGTCGTTCATTGACGCTTAAACTTTATTATTAGATAAAGAATGGAAATTACCGTTTGTTTTGAGGAAACTAAAAAACCAAAACATGTCAAGAAAAACATGAATACATTACCCTCTATGTGATTTATCTCTTGTCTTTACATCCGCATGGCTCTTTGTATGTCTATGTTTAATGTTAAGCTACATATTTTAGAATTAAAAGGTCTTATGTTTTTTATAAGTATTTGAGTAAGTACGCTATGCTCCCCTGGAGCACGTTAACCGAGCAGCGTTCGGCCACGACCATCGTAAGTATAGCGCACCGAAGGTCCTGGGTTTGAATCCTGGAGTAGGCTAGCATTTTTTTCCCGGACCTGAGTTTACCCATTTCTGATGCATTGTGGGTGTAAAGTGAATGAGTCTGGCTTTTGTATAAGTGCTGACCACACATCCCTTAGAACGCTGCTTCACCGGCCCTATGATCAATTTGGTCCGAACGGGTACTTTACTTTACTTACTCTATGCTCCATGTATTAAACTTAGCTAACTGAGCGTCACAAGTCGATAAAAATATTTTAGCTGCATGGTCATTGAACAAAAGTTTCAGCCAATTATTTTTTTTACTATCGAAAACATCAAATAACAACTGCTTAAAGAGAAAAAAACAAATAGTCTAAATACAATGGAAGAACATAATTTATTGCAAGGAGTGTTGGAGCTTGTGTCTTCAATAATATGACTTATACTAAGTTTCAACGTAATTTTGACTGCCTTTATTGTGCTTACTATGTTACTATGTAAAAAAAAAATATTGTTCACTGTTCACTAGAGCCTGAAGTGCGCAGTAAGCCCAATTAAGGAGTAAAGGTGGTCTAGCGGACAGAGCGATGGAGTGGTAGTCAGAGTTTCTTGGGTTCAAACCCTGTTCAACAGAGCCACCTGGATGTTTTCCCCCCCCCCGATTCTATAGAGCAGGGGTCGGTAACCCATGGCTCGCGAGCCAGTTATGGCTCTTTTGATGGCTGCATCTGGCTCGCAGACAAATGTTCGATTATTAAAAAAAAAATTTTTTATAATTTTTGATCTACATATTAATTGCATATCATTATTTCATTCTACAATTGAGCTAAAATCTACTGCATCTCAGCATCAGAAGAATTCAGAGACATAATTATTGTACTTTTAGTGTTGAAATTGCACAAAATGCACACATTTACTTGAATTTTTAGTTTTAAACATACTGTATGGCTCTCACAGAATTACTTTTCAAATTACTTTTCAAATTACTTTTCAAAATATGTGGTGTACATGGCTCTCTCAGAAAAAAGGTTCCCGACCCCTGCTATAGAGTGTCCCTACTCACGAGGGTACTCCGTTTCTCCTCACCAATGGCAAGGGAAAAAAAGTAAATGAAAAACATCCCAAAGAAAATCGTATCTACTACACACGCTCCTCGTATAAATATAAAGAGGATAATTGCTTCCTACGCTCATCCGTGGTCCGAGTCTAGTCCTGCATTTTTATTAATGTTTTAAATTATGTTGAGTTACTGTTTTTCCTGGTTTGTTCAAGTAACCCATTCCATACCCGAATGCCACTCGGGAATAAAGTGTAGGCCTATTTATATTCATTTGTTGGCATGGTAAAAAAAATGGCAATGTATAAAGAAATACACCATTATCGTTTTAGCCTTGCTAACAATATGTTTTATCAGACCCCCTCCCCATTCTGTCAATATTTAAATTCCGAACCAATAATTTGTCCATGATAGTGTTACTTTTAGGATTAAGCATTATTTAACCACAAGAAACCCTTTTTTTTAAATACTTTCTTTGACCTAATTCAATGATTAGGCCTACACTCAAGTTACGCATTTGTTTAAATAAAATATATTTTTTAAAATATAAAATAAAATTGTATTGACTTCTTTTATTTTTAATTTTACAAGACCTCATCTGGCCCAGACGGCAAGTTGAGTTTGCCAACCCCTTACCTTTGCGACCAGTCATAAAACAAAATGTAGGCTAAACATAATAAATAAGAAACGTTTTTTCTTTAAATGTCGCGAGTCATGAAAAACGCGTTTATTGCCCCTTGTAATGACAACACACACACACACACACACACACACATACATAGTACACACACACATACATACTTGTTGTTTTGTTTATTTGTAATTTAAGGTTATAAAGAATACTTAATTGAAACACGAGACAACGTATCGAATGAGTCATATTTTGTAATTATTATGAGATAGCGTAATTCAAGACAGGTAATTTAATCTGTTTTCATTTTGTTCTAATTGAGAGTTCTCTCCCTTGACATTTGGATGTTTACGGCGTGGTAAGGAGAAACTTTAATATAAAAAAAAAAGGTTTGGGGGAATTCCCCTTAGAATCCCCACGTTCAGTCATAAACATTGATCGCAAAGGTGAAGGCCGCTGTCTTGGTATAATATTTATAATGATCGTTTCAGGTTAATGGGTGACAATGTCTATGACTAATGACTCAAAAAAGAGACAGGGATCGATTTTAAAAATGTGGGGAAGGGCGGAATTTGAGATTTTTTTTTGTCATCTGATAACAGAAGAGGAAAAACAACAATAGAGACACGTTTAGATAAATGGTGATTACAAAATGACATTTCTGCTGGTTTATTGATTTTTTGAAACAAAAGAGGAATTCAAGTAGAATTGGTCTATTGTTACATTGAAAAAAATTTGTGTGTGTTTTATTTCTTCAACTAGTTTTATAAACAATACAGTATTTAGTTCCCACTGCGTTCAATGTGTAGTGGCGACGGGGAGGTTTCTTTTTGTAGGGAGGTTGGTCTGTCGTGGAAAGATAGGTTGGTCTGTCAAGGAAAGAGATGTTGGTCTGTCATGGAAAGATAGATTGGTCTGTCAAGGAAAGAGATGTTGGTCTGTCGTGGAAAGATAGGTTGGTCTGTCGTGGAAAGAGATGTTGGTCTGTCTTGGAAACATAGATTGGTCTGTCAAGGTAAGAGAGGTTGGTCTGTAATGGAAAGATAGGTTGGTCTGTCGTGGAAAGATAGATTGGTCTTTCAAGGTAAGAAATGTTGGTCTGTAATGGAAAGATAGTTTGGTCTGTCAAGGTAAGAGAGGTCGGTCTGTCAGGGAAAAAACAGTTCATTTTCTCAAGGAAAGAGAGGTTTGGGCAGTATCACCACAAGCCGTATTTTCAACCAAAATTTGCACCCTCACAGCTTGGGTATCTGTAGGCGGCACAACATGACCAAGTCGGTCTTGGCTACTTTATCACGTGGTCAACTGTTAGTGGTCTTTTTAACTAGCTTCCATAACTTTACTACCACCGGCACTTTTGATTACATGGAATGACGTCACAATGACGTGTATTGTTTTGAAATACACATGTCCCCAATAATTCCCCACGTGTCTACAAAATTGAACTAGGCCTACTTTGAAAAGAAATGGACAGAAAATGTCGGATTTAACAGGAAATGACATCACATTTAATCCCCCAAAGAACGCTTCTTACTCTCGAAGCAAATGATATTGTTGAAACTAAATCCTAGTTCCTACGTTCTTTTTCTTCTTCTTCTTACAAGTTAAGTTTGAGAGTGTGACAAACCCCCCGCTAGATGGCGCAGTCATTGTGTGCGGGTTTCACTGTAGAGCTAGATGTCTACATAAAGTGCCCATTGAACTCATCTCGCGCCCCCTTGTCCAATCAATGTAGCGGGTGGAGGTGGGGGAAGAGCTTAGTCCCGGAAGTGCCGGCCACGTGTCTCATTTGTCAAGTCAATCTTGACCCAACTCCGAGACACGCCTACCGGTTTCCCAATACTATAAGTCTATGACTAATTCATTATTATTGATCAGTGCCATGTTTTTTTTTTTTTTTTGGTCAGCGCCACGCCACCATGGCCTGACCGATGAGTCAGGCGAACGTCATATATATAACGTCATTAGCCGCAGCATCGCCTCGCCTTGACAGCAGGTGTTCCATTGTTGTATAGCACATTCAGCCTGTCCCTTGTGTGCGTGTGTGTCACAGTGTACGCATGCGTGAGTGACAGAGAGAGAAGGGCTAGGTGGCTGGGAGTGTCACGCTAAATCGATCCTATTAGCACACCTGTTGTTTTTTTGTTGTTTTTTTTTCGTTTTCTTTTTTAATCTTTCCATGACTGATGTCCCAAAATAAAGAGACATGAAGCTATTTTAAGATGTTTCCCTTATCAGGACATGAATTCCCTTGGTCTAGGGGACGTTGGTAGTACTAGGGGAGAGGGTGGCATTTTCATTTGCGCATGAAATAATGACGTAGAATAAGTTGTGCAGCTTGTGATATCAGCTGCATACGTCTTCATATCGCTACTAGCTAAATTGCCCGTCGTTGCACGTGGTAGCTATTGCAATAGCTATTACATTTTTTTATTAAACTACCAAAATGAGAATGGAAACCAGGTCACCCTGATGTCAGGCGGGGATTTTAACCACAATAGGTCTGCTACGCAGTAAACAAAAAGATCGCGAAAGTTAAATATAAGACAATAAGGTCACGTGTCTTTGTATTGAACAACAAGCATCGAAATTGACACTCACAGTGAAATATATATATATAGAGAGAGATACATAACCGTAACAATCGAATTTATGAATTTATGGTGCGCCCCACCCCCTCCTTTCTTCCTCCCCCACTCCACCGATTCCCCGTAAGTTTCGACCATTAAGCCGAAAACTATGTCACCATTTCTGACAACGTATTTCTCCAGCTGTACAAGGATTCAGGATATATGATGTTTATGTTTTGTTGACTTGGTGTGCCTATTTTTTTAGATTGTAGTTGGAGGTTGGTGAGTATGTAGTATGTAGACCTATGTATATTTGGTGCGTTTGTATAAGAGGGAAAGAGAGGTTGAGGAGGTGTATTATTTAAAAAAAAACAATAGAGAGAAAGAGTGACGGTGATGGAAAAGAGGGAGAGAGAGGGAAAGGGACTGTGGAGAATAATGAGAGAAAGATAGGGAGAAAGAGAAAGGATACAATCAATGTTCACTATAATTTTACATTGTAATAACTTTGACTATCCTAAACGAGAAATATTATTTTAAAAGACCTTTTTTTTTGTTTGTTGCTCGGTTTGAAATGGCATGGAATCGATTTGGTAAATTTTAGTAAACAAACTGAAAGGTTGGACCAAATACCTCAAATGAAACTCCGTCATCTGTTAGTAATTATTGTTTGTTTGTTATAAAATTGTGTATGTCGTTAGAAATTGTGGACTTTTTTCCTCTGGCCTAACGGGGTCTCCACAGTAATATGAAGAAAAAGAAGGTAGTGATTTTTTTCTGGAGGAAAATTTAGAGATCCAGTTAGAGATTGTTAGATTTTCTGGACGAAGTTTTATCTTATCTTATATATTATAGACGCTCCTTCTATAAAGAAGATTATCGTGTACTACGCTCATCCGTGGTCCGAGTCTAGTCTTGCATCTTTATTAATGTTTTAAATGATTTTAAGCTTCTGGTTTTCCTGGTTTGTTCAGGCAACCCATTCCATACATGAATGCCACTCGGAAAGAAAGAGTACTTATATGCATTTGATCTCTGTGGCGTTTTGGGGTCCCTAACAAAGATTAACGCCACATGAAATGAAGGAAGATTTCATATAATATAATCTACTCTGATAAAGAGTAGTCTTCGCTTAGCCATCGCCTGTTCAAATTTGCTTACAATTATAGCCACTACTGAGTGAATGATTAAATGCACATATCTACCTATCATTATCTCTACTTAATCACTTAATCATTTAGCTCGTGCACATATAACATATATTATGTATTTTTACATTGCGTATTCGTTGTCAGTATTCATTTTATGCTTATATCAGTTCTCATATGATATTGCTATTATCGTTACTAATGCTATCATTTATTGTTATCATTTTATGCTTACAAATACTGGTGTATATCAATTATCATCTTGCTCACCCTTGCCTCGAACACGCGGAATACACCAAGGTCAAACATGACGCAATCATGCTTGGATTTCGCCACCCCTGAACTCTCCCCCTCCCCCCTTTCTCCCGCCGCCCATCGTCCAACTCAAACAATGTCACACGTATACGAAATTATACCTCTGTGTCCAGTTTCCCTGGTCGAAACCTTTTGACTTCCAACCGCTGGCCGAGAAAGAAGAACCTTAACTTCGAGGGCCGGCCGGCCGCCCCCCCTCACCTCATCACCCCCCCCGGCACCCATTTCCCCCCCCCGGCACCCATTTCCCCCCCCCCCCGCCTCGCCATGTTATATCAAAATCAAACGATGCAATAACAGGCTGACCAATCGTATGCACGATATAGATGAGTCAGAATGACCTTTCCCCTTCCACGTGACAACCCACGCTTGAGATGTAAATTTCCTTAGAAATGTAATTTGAGTTTTAGTTTAGGGCAGTTTGTTTCGGCTGTAGACGGCCTACTAGGAGGATCGCGCCCCTGAATGGCGGCCTCCGGCCCTACTCAGGTTTACTTATAGTCTAAGCCAGGGGTCGAAAACTTTTTGTCTTAGAGAGACATGGATACCACATATTTTGAAAAGTAATTCTGTGAGAGCAATACATTATGTTTAAGACTAAAAATTCAAGTAAATGTGTGCATATTGTCTAATTTCAACTCTAAAAGTACAAAAATTATGTCTCTGAATTCTTCTGATGCTGAGCTGGAGTAGACTTTAGCTCATTTGTAGAATGAAATATTGATATGCAATTAATATGTCGATCAAAAAGTCTGAAAAAAACATTTTTTTAATAATCGAACATTTGTCTGCGAGCCAGATGTAGCCATCAAAAGAGCCACATCTGGCTCGCGAGCCATGGGTTCCCGACCCCTGGTCTAAGCCTACCGCTAGATTTGCACTATATATGATATCCCTATTCATCACTTGTATTTGGATTGTATGATTTATTTGCTTACGTCATTAATGATAGAATACGGACCTTCATGTGAATAAAACATTCGTTGTTACAATACGCCTTGCTTATCTATTGATAGAATACCTGTTTGTGTGACGCTCAGTGAAAAGTGTCAATTAGTCAACAGTTTAACCCAACCTACGTATTAACGAGCCAGAAACCTGTTTATAAATTTTGTCTTAAAAATCACCTAGAAATCATCAGCACATTTCGGGACCACATACCACCTAGATAACCTGCCATTTTCACCCCTCCCCATCACCTGTGTACCTGCTGAGTTATCCACCAAGTCTGGACTTATAGCCTATGCTAATTAAAGGCTATATGACGCATCAACTTAGACCAGCACGTCAGAATCTCGAATAAAGGATAAGGAAAGTGCTTTTGTCCTTATGTTTAAGTTTTAGGCGAGCAGTCAGTCGATTTCGGACATCTGTCACCTATTGACTAAAGAGTGTCTTGTGTTTTCAATTACTAAAAGTTCCTAAACTACAAAAGTCACGTGACACTGTATAGAATACAAACGATTTATCGTTATGGCCTTTTACAACTAGACACCGTGTGACGTAATAAGGCAGATCTCATGCTGCAATGCCTTCTGGGAACCCAAGCTGACCTTTCGGTGTCAAACATTAAATAATTTCAATGCTCGGAGTCTGAGGTGACCTCACATCAGGGGGAAGTAATTAGGGTTCATTTTTTTAAAGCTCATTATTGTTTCCCTTTTTCTTTTCGCACTGAAACTAAAAAAAAAAATTCCTTCCTTTTAATAAACAATCAAAAAATATTCCTATGTGTGTGTTTGTGTTAAAAAAATATAATAGCGTTAAACACATAAAGTTGGTTGATTGGGAAAAAAGGAGATTTTATTATTTAATTTTTAGGCTCGAGATTACAAGCTATTGGCTTTTAAATTAAGTAGCCGGCCTACAGACTACATGAAATTGTGGTGATTGTTTAGGTTTTTATCCCGGCCCATGTTAATACAGCCCATTTTTCTTTCATCATCATCTGTCGCGCTACAGCCCATGGAGGGCTCTGGCCCGCCTCACCACCTCCTTCCACTCAGACCTATCTACTGTTTTCTTTCTCCAGGCCTGGACCCCCGACCTGTCTCAGATCCGTCTCGACATCGAGCAGCCATCTCAGTCTTGGTCTGCCTTTTGGGCGTTTTCCTCTGAGGTTCTGTTGGTATGTTACCATGTTTCTTTAATGCACACACTAAAAGTAAACAGGAGCCCCGCCCCCCTTTACACGGTTGATATGTAATATTATGCAAGGGAAATGACTCATGTAAATCAATTGTAATATTAAGACAAGTAAGAGTTATACAACATAGATAAAACTATAATTGGGTATTAAATAAAACTTAGAATCTCGCCTGGTAAAACGGAAGTGGTCACATTTTTTGTTATAGTACAACACTCTTATAATCCTATAATGAATGACAACATATATTAGCTACAGCCAGACATGTATGCACTTTCTATTATGACTTGTTTATCTTATTATTATTAGATAGGATGCAACTATTATTTTCAGCAATTGCATTACACAATATTATTATCAGTATTGTGTATGTTAATGTATAGGGAAAAGTCCCAACATAATTAACAAAAAAAACAACTATTAAATCTATACACTATTATTATAAAAGTTCTTGTTTTTTTTTAATATAAATAAAAACATAAGAAGTTACGGTTTGTTTCACGGCTCTTCACTTTTTATTCTCCTATCGCACTACTCTTTGTTTGTGTACAAATGTGATTTTTCTTTCTCAAAGACTTTGAATTCGGGCATTTAATGAGTTACTTTTAAGCCGGTCAGCAAAGCCTAAAATTTGACAACATTTGAAAACTTTATCAAAATGCGAGACCAGACGTCTTACCGGAGAGAAGCCTGTAACTCCATATAATCTTTATACGTAAAGAAGGTGGACCAACAATTTATAAGATAAGATAATAGATCTATTATAATTATAGAAGTAGATCTAGAGTCTAGGTGAATTTCACTTAGACCTTTAATAATCAATTAAAACGCTGTAATTTTTTTTTGGAACAGCCACTTCAAGTCCAACAACCCAATCTTCAGGGAGATTTATACAGTCTGTTGGCAGTAGTTTCCCTTGTTTAAGTGATTCGCGTCGTTGCTGCGGCTAACAAAGGAAACGCAACTCCAATAGGTCTAGAATACTCTAGAATAGTCTGAGTCGAGAACTATTTAATTCGTGGTGTCACCAGGGCCGGCTCATCCATATAGGCGAACTAGGCGGCTGCCTAGGGCGCAAAAATTTGGGGTCGCAAAATTGAGGATTTATTTTTAATTTGGGTATTTTAAAATATTATAAACTATATTAAAATTTAGTGCTTCTGCGCGCTACTAGCATAGGCAGATGAATTACTAGGTAATGAAAGGTGAAGGGTATTTTATTTAAGTTGTCTTATAAAATAGGAAAGCATGCCTAACATGAGTCTACTTAGTTTGGCAACCTCGCTGTGCGTAGCAGAGTGCAAAAAGTCAACCCCTCACTTCCCCCGGCCACACCCTGGATGCGATGCGGTGGCGGAATATCTTAGTGAAGTGATCAAAGTGACGTGACCTTGACCTTCAAGTCAGTTCGTGAATCATAAGTCGTGAGGGCGCTTAGTTGTTTGCATTGGCAGTGCAGTTGTTGTTTTTGTGCATTTTCAGACTGTTAATTACGAAAACGAGTACATTAAATCCCCTAAGTAGCACAAGATGGTTCAGTCGAATTGATGCATTAACACCTCTGCGGTACCAGTTATCACATGTTTGTGATGCTTGCGACCATATTTCTAAATACACTAATTGGATCTAGTGGCAATATTGCGAAGATAAATGCACTTGGGTTACTTAAAAATAGCTCCGACTTCAAGTTTATTGTTGCACTTGTCACATAGCACAACATTTTGTTTAAAGTAAACATATAAGACACTGCAACAATAGGACTTGAGTCCCCAGAGAGCAGTTAGTCACCTGAAAAAAAACGAAGAGTATTTGGTTACAACTAGAAGTGATTTAGAGTTCAATAGAGTTCTGGTTGATGCTAATGAAATAGCATAAGAAGTTGCATGGAGTAGAACCAATATTTGAGAAAGAGAAGGTCCGAATTAAAAAAAAAGAAGAACATGGTCACGACTCAACAGATGAATCAGTAAATATTGCAGACCCCTCAGAAAGTTTTAAGATCCACTTTTATGTTGCTGCTTCAGACACAGCTGATTATGCAATAAAAGAAAGATTTTTCCCAGATAAATAAAGTATCTGGTGTCTTTGGATTTTTGTACAACATTCCTGACCTTAAAAACAAGACTACATCTGAGTTTAAGCCGATGTGCAAAAACTTGGGAAAAAAAAGCACATTAACAATTGAAAAAGATGAAGGTTTGAATGAATCTGACATTGCTGCTGTACGACAGTGTTCTGAACTTAGAGCAATTTCTCATCATCTCCATGACTTAGTATCAAACCCTGAAGAAGTCCTAAACTACATTTACCTACAGAATCTTGAAAATGGATTTCTTATAATTTGTGTAGCCCTTCGTATTTCGCTTACGTTGCCACTTTCCGTAGTGTTGATGTCATTTTATTATTATTGGACTATCAAACATTACCACCAGTCTTCTCAGAGTATTTGAGTTGCAGTAGCTGAATTATTTGATTGATTTGAACATCAAAATGGACGACATCACCACAATATAAATTCCAAACTTGTAAATAATAAATGAACGACTTATTGCAGCATATTATTTAATAACAATTCATTAACAGTTGACACTTCACATCCAATGAACAAATATAGCTTTATAGTATCAACATAATACACAATTTTATTTATTTTTCCTGAGTCTAAAATAATGCCTGCGTTCCTTGTGAGTTATGAGAAAAGACTGCCGACCGCATGGACAGTCACTTGACTATATCTACTTCCGATATAGGTTTTCTTAATATCCAAAAATGGGTTTTATTTCGACTTTTTAATTATTAATATAGCTACTACCTATATATTATTTTATGGCTTCATAGCATACCCCCCAACCACAGAGAAAAAATAATAATTTATTATTATTTTTGATACGAAAAATGTTTACAATAATGAAAAAAATTATCTTAATCTTAATTAATGCATGTAATCATTCATTTAATAATACATAGAGAAAAAAAATTCATTTAATATATGTACAAACAATCAAAAAACATATTTATAGGCAGAAATATAAACAAAAGACACAAAGAATAATGTCTAATGTTAATATGACAATTAGTCATAGACAACTATCTTTCGGTATTGTCTAATCAACTTCAGTAATACTGAGATAAACTATTGGATATCAGTGATGTGTATGGATAATAATTATGCTAACTACTCATCAAGGCTGTCGAGATTATCCACTATCTTTATCTCACAAAATCTAAATAGATTCCATGAAAATTTTTTCATACAACATTTATTATTTTATACAACAAAATTAATATAATACTAATGTCGGTTTTTTTTTAATTGTCATTTTCATGATGGTGATTATGAATATATATCTTCATAATATTTATTTTTAATTGATATTCTTGATTATTATTGATTATTATTGATTGTTATTGATTGATATTCTCAATAGCATTACTTACAATGTAACATGATTATCTTCCATCTTAGTTTACAATAAAATATTACACAAATTATTCAAGTCTTTTCTTCAATTATATATTTATATTACACTGCTCATATTCCTGTGAGTCTTATATGTATCATTTATTTATTGGCTTCAATGCTATCTTTAGTCTTACATGAATACAATACAATATTATCATCTAATGCTCTGACTTTAAGAGTCTTACATAGGCATTTCATTATTATATCATTCTTATTTCAATTCCTCTAATGCTTTTTTAAAGACTTACATAGGCATTTTAATGTTAACATATGGCATAACAGTTTCACTGTTCAGAGGCCACAAAATTTATGTGCTTAACAGTCTTATCAAACTGTTCCGAGGCTACATAAAAAAAATTTCCAACTGATAATCATTATTTTCATCAATTAGATTATTTTATACCAGTATCCATATTTACATATTTGTTCTTTACAAAGAAAAAAAAATGTTATCATGTCATTATACTTGTTACTGAAAATATCATATCCTTTCCATAAATTTTAGTTAATCCTATGTATAATTTTATTGATTATACCTGAGTTCTCTGCTAAAATTCCTTAGAATTTCACAACATTTTCTCAATGTTATTTTTCTATGTTCAGATTTGTTAATATCATTGTCTGGTTTATTTTCAATTTCAATTATTTTGCTTTTATTTTCCCTATTATAGCTTTTTAATATTGAACAACATTTATTTAATGTCATTTTTGCATGTTCTGATTTATTGATATCATCTTCTGATTTATTTTCAATTACTTTGTTTTCTTCATAAGTTCTCAAATTGTTTAAATGAACAATTTTCTCTTTATTATTAATGTTAACCTTGTAAAATACATCAGATAGTTTAAGTATTATTTCAAAAGGTCCTCTCCATTCCATAGTATTGCCACTGCCAATTGGCAAATAAACAAGTACTTTATTACCAACTTCTAGTTTTCTCATGTTCTTATGAATATTTTCTTTGATATCAACTGCTATCTTGTAAAAAGGTTTATTTATGGTATCTGTCATTTGTATTGGAGCCTTATGTTTAGAATCTTTTTTATTATGTCTAAGACAGGTATCACAGCTTTTAATAAATGTTTTCAAATCTTTTTCCATTTTAGGCCACCAGAAATTCTTTTTGAGATTACAAACTGTTTTCTTGCTACTCAAATGACCTGACAATGCATTGTTATGCGAAATTTGCATTACTTTGACAGTTAATGTTTTAGGTATAACTATTTGAGTTACATCTAATTTAGTGTCCTTTCTACAGAGAATTCCATTTATTATTTCAATGTTTTTATTTTTAACCTGACCTTTTTCAATTTCTGATACCATTTTAATTATGTATGGATCTTCTTTCTGTTCTTGTTTTAGAGTTAGCTCATCAAAAGGCATGTTTATTAAACTGATATTTTCTGTTTTTTTCATTTGGGTTTCCTTTTTATGAGGACTATCAATGTATGATAATATCTCACTCTTCATTTTAGTAAAATCAGATATTTGATTTTTAGCAATGTTGAATATTTGTTTATGACCTTCTAAATGTCTACATAATGAAATAGCATGTAATTCTTTTGGTACATTGTTTATTTCACATTGACTTTCAAATTTGCTTACATACTGTTCTAGTTTTTCTGTTCCATTCCATTTGGGAATAGGATTATCCTTTTCATTATTTATGGATAAGTCAATATTAGGTGTCTCATTGAGAATATTATTTTCTGACTTTCCTATGGTTTGTAAGAAATTAAAAGTTTGTAGAGCAGGGTAAAATTCTTGTTCTGGTAAATCTACTAACTTCTCATTTTGCAATAGAACAGGTTTCAAATTCAAGTCATTGGATTTTTCATTCATCCATTTTTGAAAAATGTCAAAACTATTATCATGTTTGACATTGAAAGAATTACCAATAATTAAAGGTGCAACACAGTTTTTCATTATGGCTGCCTCTGCTTTTCCAGTGAGCCAAGGACAATCAATGTCTATTATAGTGACAGGACAATTTACAGTGGAACCATTTCCAAGTTTTATTGTATCCACTCTTATTATATTGGTGGGTTTCTGATTTGGAATGATACTTTCATCTATACATATTATACTACTTCCGGTGTCTCTTAGACAGTAAGTGGTCTTTCCTTCCACATAAGCAGGAAAAAGTATTAACTGACCCCTGTTTTCAAATATGACATTATTAGATTGAGATGTGGAATTGTTAAGTTTTCCTCTATTTCTTCCATTTTGGAAATTTGATTGAGGTCTGTTTTGAGTATTAGGAAAATCTTGTCTTCCAACATGTTGATTTGGCACATTGTTATTGGAAAAATTCTGATTTGGCATATTTCTGTTTCCAAAATTTGAAAAATTCTGATTTGGAAAGTTTCTATCATCAAAATTAGAAAAATTTTGATTTGAAAAACCTTTATGATCAACATTTGATCTATTGAAGTTTGGATTGAAATTTCTACCTCTTGCATTGTTATTTCTGTAACAATATTCTGATGAATGGTTTGTACCATTACAAAAAATACATCTATAATTATTAGATTTTGGTTGATTACCAAATTTTTTTCTATTGCCAAATTGATTATGTCTAGACCTAGGAGGTGAATAGCTCCTTCTTCTATGTTGAATTGTATTTACTGTTTGATTTTGTTTAGTCAGTTCTACATTAGGATGACTATCCTTAAAATTTGAGATTGCATCTATCAAACTCTCAACTGTCTTAACTTTTCTTTCCATAATGTGAGTAAACAATGGTTTAGAAGCTTGTTCTAATACTTTATCAACAACCATGATTTCTATAATCTCATTAGGATTTTTGGTATCTATTTTTACTAAGTCTAACCAGGTAAGTAAAAATGTTTTCACTTCAGACACAAAAGCTCTCGGTTCTATCTTGTCTGTTAAGATAAAGTTATGGAACTTTTGTCTGTAATAATCCTCAGAGTGGATAAAGAATTTTATTAACTGTTCTTTGATAATGGCATAATCAGTTATTTCTTTATCAATATGTGATAGTGCTTCCCTACCCTTATCTTTCAATTGTGGGATAAGGTGAATGTAATATTCTGAAATAGGAATCCCATATCCTTTACATGTTGCTTCAAATAAATTTAGAAAATCAACAATTTTCTCTTTCCCATCAAAAGGAGGCATTTTAAATCTTACACTATGTTTTGATTTTTCATTATTTGTTTGCTCAACTTTAGTATTTTGCAACTTAGCCAACTCCAATTCATGAGCTAATTTTAGTTGTGTTTCTTTCAACTGAGTTTCTCTTAACTCTTTTTCTTTATTCATTTCTAGTTCTTTCAATTCTTTTTCTTTATTCATTTCTAGTTCTTTCAGTTTTATTTCATTATCAAGTTCTTTTTGTTTTATTTCATGAGCCCTTAATTCTGCTCGCTCATCTCTTTCCTTATCTGCTAATTCTTTTTTCAATTGTTTAACTTTATTTTCAACAAATTCCTGATATTCCTTCTTATCAGTAATACCATATTTTTTTGCCAACAATTCAGCCTCATCATAGAGTAATTGAACCTTTGACTCCATTATTATTTATTATGAATGTCAAGATTTATTATATTATAGTACAGTACAATTATTATAATGCACTATTTTATAGTACAGCAATGTTTTATTCCTATACTGGATGGCAATATTTATTAAATACAGAATGAGCAGTCATATAATATCACAGCAACTTTTTTTTTTTTAATCCTATGCTGTAGTAAAATGTTTATAATTCAGAATGCAAAATGCTAGAATGTCAACAAGTATGCTAAGCCAAGACACATTTTCTATTATGGCTTGTTTATTTTATTATTATTAGCAATTTTATAGTAGAGTTTAAAGCAAGTGCAAGTCACTTTTTGCTATTGTGACTTATTATTACTATATAGGTTGCACAATTATTTTCCGCAAAGCAATGTACAATCTTATTATTACCAATGGTAGCACATAGATAATATTATTATTATTATTGAGGATGGCATATAACAATTAGATTAATGTTATCATAAGCCACTATGATATTATTCTTATGAGCAATTGAAATGGATGTAATTATTATCAGTATTGGAAGTACATTTTCATAGTGATTACTGGAAGTACATTTTCATTAATGCCAATACACAATAATTTTACTATAATTAATAGCAATGTAAATTCTAGATAATATTATTACAGTAGCACTGCAAAGCACAATATTATTTTTATTTAGGTTATTTTACCTGTTATATTGTGAATATTTTGTACATTTGTAGTTACATTTATTAGATATCAATTATTATTTTGTTAATTGTAGTTACATGTATTTGGGCACTACTTAAATTATATAGTTATGAATGTGAATATTTATATTATTATTATCTAGGTGAACTTATTATTGTTAATGTTCTTACCATAGACCATTATACTCAGAGAGCAAAAACTAACCAATGCATATTAATGATATCTCAAAAAATACACAACAAAAAAATTATATCAAGTAACAATAGAAAAAAAACACAATCACAATACACTAATGCTGCTTGGACCACAAATGATAGAGGAATTTTTGACAAAGAATCACAACATGTATAACATTGACAAGACTATAGTAATTTTACTTTAATAATTCTTAACAATAACAAACAAAGTCAAGACAACTAACAGAAATAACCCTAACAAAGAATCATTTCTAATCAATCTCTTTTAAGAAATAGAAATAGATGATAGACAGAATAAGAATAGACCAGAGATTTATTTTAGAAAGTCCCGCCAACCAGAGCCCGCTTTATACATAAATAATACATATATATATATATAATTCATACTAATGAATGTAAAAAATATGATTAAATTAAAGATTACTTAATAATCCAAATGAAAACACATTCACTGTATGAAATTACTGCAATGTAAATCCAGAGTAGAAATCAAGAAGAAACTTAATTAATTATTTAATAATCCAATGAATGTTCACACTGTATCAAGTTGAGTTGCTTCAAGTTTCCACTTCAGTATGGTATAATCCAATTTTAGAATGAACACAAGAAAAAAAATGTATACCATTACTTAAAATTAATGTCAAAGTCTTTGGTATACAGATTAAATATTAATTATATTTAAAGTTATTTAATGTTATTTATTTATCTTCCGATAAGCACATCGGACTTCAACACATCAGATTTCAACACCTGGTCGTGTCACATCGGATTTGAACATAGGCTACATAAAATTCAACACATGGTTGTGTCACATCGGATTTGAACATCGGACTTGAACATATGTATATAGTTTAGGTTCCTTGTTGATAACATGTGGGAACGAAACTTTTTCCGGTTGCAAATATTAAATAATGATCTGCGTATAGTCACTTTTTTTCGATTTTTTGTATCGAATTTTCCAATGATGAAATATTTGTCATCGGTGTACAAATGTTATATTTTCTTAGAGCTATTATAGTGCTCAATCATATAAATAGTATATGTATTTGAAATAATTGACTCAGGCTTCAGTTTTGTTCAAAAACTGGTACTCACATAATTTTCCATGTGGTTTGTAGTACGTCTTCAAAAAGTTCAAAAAGTTTCGAATTTGAACATAATATTATATCCTTCAGCTTCTCTCTCCGTTAGCTGCCACCAAACCTGTTGATGTCATTTTATTATTATTGGACTATCAAACATTACCACCAGTCTTCTCAGAGTATTTGAGTTGCAGTAGCTGAATTATTTGATTGATTTGAACATCAAAATGGACGACATCACCACAATATAAATTCCAAACTTGTAAATAATAAATGAACGACTTATTGCAGCATATTATTTAATAACAATTCATTAACAGTTGACACTTCACATCCAATGAACAAATATAGCTTTATAGTATCAACATAATACACAATTTTATTTATTTTTCCTGAGTCTAAAATAATGCCTGCGTTCCTTGTGAGTTATGAGAAAAGACTGCCGACCGCATGGACAGTCACTTGACTATATCTACTTCCGATATAGGTTTTCTTAATATCCAAAAATGGGTTTTATTTCGACTTTTTAATTATTAATATAGCTACTACCTATATATTATTTTATGGCTTCATAGCACGTAGCTAGTGTTGAACGAGGTTTTTCCAAATTTAAGCTAATTAAAACCTATCTGCGCAGTAGGCTTACAATGTGTCAAGAGAGACTTGCGGGTCTGGCGACAATTTCTATTGAAAGTGAGATCTTATAAGTTTACAGACGTTCCTTCTAGATAAAAGATTATTACGTCCACTAGGCCCAAAACTCCTGCAGGGCGACAGGGATCCGTCGGTGGCAGGGATAGAACCCGCGACCTGTCAGTTGGTTTTTGGTTGACTATCCGGTGACCTAACCGCTGGACCAGCGAGATATCAAGTCAGATACAAAGCCCTCATTCAAGAATTTGCTAAGCAGAAGGCAAGAAAAGTACCACTAGGATTTTAGTCTTGAGTATAAATACTGGCGATCAATATTTAAAAGTGACTTTTGGACCGTAGGTAAGAAAACAATTATCCAATATCAAGCAATATCAAGTATTCTTTGTGTACTTTTTGAAGTGTTATAAAAACAGAAAAAAATATCTATAATCTAACTGTGAGCTTCGGTTTGTTATTAAGAGAACTGTACATAATGCAGATATAAAATCTATAAACCCATATATCCATTGTAAAACTGTGTGTTATGTAAATTTTCTAATAATAATTTAGATTTCTAATTATTAATCTATAATGCAAAGCCATTGTTACTCTTCATTCAACTGTTTTATTTACATTTCACAGTCATCAATCAAAGGATATAAAATAAATTCTTTATTGGGCAATAACAATTATTAACAAAAATACATTTTCGAAGTTCCATACGTGGCAAACCACGCCGAAGGCACTTTAATGAGGGCGCATATTTTGTTTTCACCTAGGGCGCCAAAAACCCTAGAGCCGGCCCTGGGTGTCATATGTAATCCGTGGAAAGAGAGGGTGTTTGGGCATGGTTGGGGTGGGAAAAGGGGGGAAGGGGTGTACAACTACAACAATGGTAAGCTTACATTGTTTTCGTTTTGAAGTTATTGTTGAACATGGACAAAGAACCTTTTGTCACAAACCTGGAAGAAAACACGTCAAGGTTAATTGCTAATTTTCGGACCAAGGTCAGGAGAGTGATATTATATGCTTTTCACTGACCTAAATAATTGTCTGAAAGCTTTTTTTGTAGTAATACATTTTGAAATGTCTGAGGCTTGCAGTTGGTTTCAATATGATCCATGCAGTCTAAGGCAGTGGTCGGCAACCAATTGATAATTTGAGAATGCCCAAGCAGGATTTGTAATTAATTCAGCGAGCCAACAGCCTATAATTCAACATGTTCTATTTCTATTGTTGTTGTTTTTTATAAACCATTTTATTTATACTTTTTTAAAGTACGGTAATTTTAATGAATATTTGTTATTTAGACATGTAGGCTATATATAGCTCAGTGGTATACAGTGCACTTATCTATATTTAAAAGTCCGTATTTTCTCCTCCATTTTAATTGCTTTAGCACTCCATATATGCTCAGTGTCATACACTGATCTCTAAAAAGTATTGTTTTGGCTCGGAAGTAACATTCTTGAGGAAATTTCCGACATTTTGTTTATACTGTCATTGATCAATATATATATTTACCGTGAGTTTGTTTATTTATTTAGATGTTTGTTTCTGCTCTTTATTCTCCTAAGCAGTTTGACTAATCGGGTTAAAAGTTAAATGTATAAATTGGAAAAGTCCTCCAAAATAAACTTTTATTTTTTTTAACAATATTGCTTAATTCTTTTAATTTATTTTTTTTAAAACTTAGACCTATTACTAATCACCGTATGTTAAGGTTATACAATGGGCGCAGTTTCCAAATTTGAACTTGAATTGTTGAATTTCCGGCCCATCAACATCGATAGTGTTACAAAAGTAGTTTATTTCCATAATTATATTGGTTCTATTATTATTAACTAAAGTTAAAAAGAAATAATCTTAAACCCGAAATGTTTCCGTGTTAGGAATAAAACATGTATATGTCTAGACACTACGTCATAGGATTAAATACGTCATATGCACGAGGGTTGAAGATCGTTAGTTTGAGTTCTAGCTTGGGCGCTAATGTGTGAGGGCTGTTTTTGACCACTTTCTTAAAGATAGGATTACGGCTTAGTACGATATAGAAGAATCTCAACTGATTAAGTTTCATCATATAATACTGGTACATGTATTCTGTGTTACTGTTATATTTATCATCTCAACTTGTTGGAATAAAATTGTGTTTAATCATTCAAACAGGATTGTGGATTTCCTCTATATTAAGGTACAGTTTATCTAAATCACTTCATACACAAAAGATTCACATCATACGAGTCAAATAAACATCAAATCTACTTCAATAACATCAATACAAATTCTTATACAACCTTGTGAGATCCAAGATGGATGTGTATCAAAAGAATATATAATAATACATTACTAAAAATATCATCATACGTCAGTAGCTGATTTCGCACGTGACAAAAGATTGGGGGCTAGCGTCCTGGATCTAAAGTTTGTATGTATAAGAAATTTAGAATATACAACTGTTTTAGTGAAAACGATTTACAACAAATATTTATTCAAATTCTGTCTACGTGGGAGGCACTGTCTGTGTTCGGACATACTGTTTTCAGCTTTGTACACAATCATCTTTAAAATCTATCTTCTACAAATATTAAGTGGTGTAAAAATATTTCAAAGGACTTTATAAAAGGTAAAGTTGAAATTTTTTATCTTCTATTTACGTCATTAATATAAAACATGGCGGAAGCTAATCTTACGTTGGAGCAATTGAATATTTTTGCTATCACGCCAGAACAGTTAAATAGCATGTCACTAACCCAGATAAAAGAGATGGCAAACTCTCTGGGAATAGACATTACTGACGTTACACCAGTAAGGAGTAAATTGATTCAAGATATTAAGGACTGTTTGAAAAGACATGGTAGAATGCTTGAAGAAAATACTATGAATAATGAAGAATCAGTGGTTCTCAATGTATCAGAAACCCTGAAAACAGACATAAATAACCATGATATTAAAATGAATGGAAATGAACTAAGTGCGGACATGAAATTCCAGTTAGAAATGAAGAAGTTAGAATTACAATTGGAGGGTAAAAGAATAGAAGTACAATTACAATTGAAGGAGAAAGAATTGGAAAAAGAAAGAATCGCTAGTAATGAAAGGATTGAATTGTTAAGTCTCGTTCGTCAACTCATACGATTCAGGAAACAAATAATGTAGAACTATATAAGTTTAAAAAGCATGTTCCAAGCATGGAGAACATGGAGATTGATGAGTTCTTTATGGTCTTCGAGAGAAACTCGATCGATTATAAATTTCCTGAAGATAAGAAAGCAGTACTTTTACGTTCAGCTCTAACAAAAGGCAAGGCTCTAGATGTTGTATTGAATCTGACTCCAGAGGAATGCAATGATTATGAACTAATAAAGAGCAGAGTACTATTGAGTTATGTTCTAACTCCAGAAAAGTATCGAAAGTTGTATCGTGAGTACAATAAGGAACCAGAAGTTTCACATGTTGACTTCCTGAGATTAGAGAAAAAGTATCTTGATCGATGGTTACGTTCTAAGAATAAAGATTATGAAAAACTATATAATCTCATACTGATGGAGGATTTTACTGAGAAGATTCGCACTGATATAAAAGTTCATTTGGCTGATCGTGGTATTGAAATAGCAGAACAAGCAGCAGTAAAAGCCGATGAATACGTCATTATTCACCCGCATAGCCATTATGTTCAAAATGACAGAACAAGTTTGAGGACTCAAAACAGTAATACAGAGAGGAAGTTAAGATCGACAGAGGATAAAAGTAAACAAAAAGCCGATAAACAAGAGAATTCAAGTTTTGTACAAAAGAGAATTACCTGTACATTCTGTAAGAAAGATGGACATATAAAAGAGAATTGTTGGAGTCTACATAAAGAGAAAAGACCCATTAAAAACAAGAACAACGTGGTTTTATCACACATCGCCGTACAAACTGAAACTCACATAAATAAAACTGCCCACAAAAGAATTAAAGCTGATAGAAAGACATTTGATGTTAGTCATGAGGAGATGGCGAAACACGCATGTCCAAGTTGCTCAAAGTCGGAAAAAGTCTTTGAAATGAAGACCTAGACTATTGAACATTCTAGTTTCAACTCCAAAGGGAGTGTGACAGATGAACAATCAGTAAATAAAACGTTTACTTATGGAGGCAGTAGTGTAAGAAACTCAGTAGGCAGAGAACTACCCGAGTGTATGCTATCGGATGTTAGCGAGGGCTATGTGTCACCTATAGATAATCAAGCTAGAGAACGGAAGATTAAAATTCTACGTGACTCCGGTGCTGATATATCTTTACTGTTGAAGAATACTGTACCAACGTCGAAATTGACTCATACAGGCCAGTATGCCTTAATCAGTACTATGGCTGGAACACTCACGGCACCGTTACATCGTATACAGTTGAAGAGTAATTACTTCACTGGATCTGATATTGTTGGGATAGTGAAGAAATTTCCCTACAGAGGCATTTCATTACTTTTAGGAAGTGACATTGCCAAGAATCAGGTACATCCTGTACTTAAAGAAACCAAAGACTATGTTCAGTGTAGGAATACTGAAAATTCAGTATGCGTTATCACCAGAGCTATGGAGAAACAGCAGATGGCTAATGAATCGACAAAGAAACCGGAACCAACACCAGAGATTGACTTGCAAGCAACCTTCATGGCGGATGTTCTAGGTGGTCACTCAAGTCATACTGATCAAAATAATTTGTCGCCTAGACAACTACTCATTCTTGCTCAAGGCAAAGATCCAGAGATTGGGAAGCTAAAAGAGGAAGCAAAGAATGAAGGAGAGTTAGAAACAATGGCCGCAGGTTATTACCTGAGGGACGAGTTGTTGATGAGGAAATGGAGAGGGAAAGAAAACGACGATGAAACATGCAGCGAAGTACATCAAATCGTGGTACCCACTGTATACCGCAAGGACATACTACATATGGCCCATGATTCACCGTATGCTGGTCACCTAGGGATTCAGAAAACCTTCGACAGGATTCTTCCATATTTCTTCTGGCCTGGCCTACGTCGTGACGTCACATCGTTTTGCAGATCATGTCATGTCTGCCAGATGGTCGGCAAACCGAATCAGACCATTCCGGTAGCTCCTCTACGACCCATACCAGCATTCTCAGAACCCTTCAGTCACATCATTATAGACTGCGTCAGTCCGTTGCCTAAAACTAAGGCTGGCCACCAGTATCTGTTCACTATAATGTGTTCGGCAACGAGATTTCCAGAGGCTATTCCTCTACGTAGCATCAATGCCGACAAAATCTCTGATGCACTTATCGGATTCTTCACCCGATATGGTCTTCCGAAAACCGTGCAGTCAGATCAAGGTTCAAATTTCACATCGAAGTTATTTCGCCAAGTCTTAGAACGGCTGGGTATTCGTCATGCAGTATCGAGTACATATCATCCACAGAGTCAATGCGCACTGGAACGATACCACCAAACATTGAAAAACATGCTCCGTACTTTCTGTTTCGAGCATAACGACGACTGGGATCGTGGTATTCCCTTCGCACTCTTCGCAACCAGAGAGGCTGTACAAGAATATCTTGGTTTCAGTCCCTTTGAACTGGTATTCGGACACACAGTTCGTGGACCACTAAAGCTGTTACAAGAGACATAGTTATCATCCACTGAAGACACTGGTCTACTGACATACGTGGAAAATTTTAAAAATAGACTGTATAATGCATTAAAAGTTGTCAGATCTAATCTTTTGCAGGCACAAGACAAGATGAAGGTCTATTATGACGTCAACGCAAGAACCCGTATCTTCCAACCTGGTGATAAAGTTCTCATGCTGACGCCACTGTCTGGTCAACCCCTGAGTGCCAAGTTTACAGGACCCTACGAGGTTATGGCTAAGCTTAGTGAGGTTAACTATCTTGTAAAGACCCATGATAGACGGAAATCGCAACGAGTGTGCCATATCAATATGTTGAAACCATACATTACCAGAGAAGAACAAAATGTTGTTGCCTCGGTAAATACTGTTATTAAAGTCGGGAATAAATTACCCGAAATTGAACGTGAATTGGCAGAAAGCAAATTACAAATCACCAAAGTTTTAAAAACCCTTAATAAAAAATTGGCACATTTACCCGCTTGCGAACAATCCGCTATCAAAGGTCAAATTAATGAACATATTAATATTAATCTATTTGCAGATGTACGCAATAGAACAAGACTGATTGAACAAGAGGAAACCAGTTTCTCATGAATGTTTTCTTTGTATTAATTAACATGTATTATATGACAATAAATAAACTATGTTTTGAATTATTACACTATGAAACATTACAGAACAAAACTTCAAATTCTACTAGAAACAATCATACGTTGTAAGGTAAAAGGTAAAAGGTAAATATTGCATACACCAATTGCACACCCACCGGTAGTTAACTTGAATACATCCACACTTGTGTTTGTTCAATTAATTCTATTGATGTGTTTTGCAAATTGTTTGTTTTCTATGTCGTCATGTTATAATTTAGATGTCTTATTTTTATGCTATGTAAAAGCTAAATCAGCTGAGATTATCACATTTTAAATATTCTTGATGACATAATTGAGACATCATAATAATTTAATAACTGTAAATCATTAGTTAGTGATACTATGATCGGTTATAAATAAATTAAACTTTCTAAAGAATTATCTATCAATTATTAATCGGTTCCACTTATTTCGGTAATTCATATCAATTCTGTGGGAATTGGTTATTGGTGGTAATAGTTATGGTCAACGTTGTACACACAATAATCATAATTGTAAATATTAATGATAAATAAATGTTTAATTAATAATCATTGATAAGATAATGTGATAAGGGATTCCATAATAACGACTTTGTTATTAAAGGGATATGTAAAAGATGGTTCATTTTAATCTTAAAAAGATTGTCCAATAGTCAATTAAATCTTACGAATAGTTTGGGAATTCGGTTCATTTTATGGGTACTCTACAAAGAATTCCATACTTAACACTGTCTGTAATTCCTTTGTGTCTTAAGGGGGGGCGAGTGTTACAAAAGTAGTTTATTTCCATAATTATATTGGTTCTATTATTATTAACTAAAGTTAAAAAGAAATAATCTTAAACCCGAAATGTTTCCGTGTTAGGAATAAAACATGTATATGTCTAGACACTACGTCATAGGATTAAATACGTCATATGCACGAGGGTTGAAGATCGTTAGTTTGAGTTCTAGCTTGGGCGCTAATGTGTGAGGACTGTTTTTGACCACTTTCTTAAAGATAGGATTACGGCTTAGTACGATATAGAAGAATCTCAACTGATTAAGTTTCATCATATAATACTGGTACATGTATTCTGTGTTACTGTTATATTTATCATCTCAACTTGTTGGAATAAAATTGTGTTTAATCATTCAAACAGGATTGTGGATTTCCTCTATATTAAGGTACAGTTTATCTAAATCACTTCATACACAAAAGATTCATATCATACGAGTCAAATAAACATCAAATCTACTTCAATAACATCAATACAAATTCTTATACAACCTTGTGAGATCCAAGATGGATGTGAATCAAAAGAATATATAATAATACATTACTAAAAATATCATCATACGTCAGTAGCTGATTTCGCACGTGACAATGGTTATATAGGGCCTTTTTGATAATATTGTTGTCATGTTTCTCTTGTATCCATTTTATTGTTCTTATATCTTTAAATTCTGTTGTACAGTTGAATGTCTTTAATATAGTTTATTATATGCTTTGGTTTAATTTTGGTGAAAACAATCCATTTGCATATTGTGTAAAATGGCAGCAACATATATTCCGTTCCGATCTATTTATAGATCAGTGGCACAGTAAGTTTTAGACACAATTTTTTTTATATCGGTAAGTGCAGTGGAAAGTTTTAGTTTTTCCTTTTTTCTATAGATCAGTGCTTTTCTTCACTTTGCTCAAACCAATAGGGCGTTTGCAATCCCGTGACAAAAAGCACGTGATTTGTGTTTACTTTGAGTAATGGTGTACAATTAAATATGGCCGCTGTATTAATAAAGTTTCATATAGGCTCGAGCTTTTTTTAAATGATGTGTTGTGTTTTAAGTCTTATTAAGATTTAAGCTGTATTATGTATGTTAAATAAAATAGGCTATTTTATTATTATCATAGACATAGATCATAGACGATGTGAGCCTAATAGTTACTTGACTAGATAGCCTATTCACCATATATCGCTTGACATCGTAGCCTAGCCTACGAAACATTAAAAGTGTAGGCCTATAAAGTGAAATTGAAAGTGTAAATAGGTCTAGCCGGCCCTAGCCTAATCACATTAATCAATTAATCTACAGTACTACTATTTACCTCCTTACTTTTTAGTAGGATAGCCAATATTCAGATGTGAATTTTGCATGATAAAGAAGTACTTCACTTTCACCACGTTATGTTTGTACCTCAAGTGGGTTCTATATTTACACAAATACGTCACTAAATTTACACAAAAAAACTTAAGCTCCGCCTACTGAGAACGCTCTATTTATTAAGAAGGCGCAATCCATTCTTTTTATAGATCTTTTTTTTTTTTTTTTTTTCTTTTTTTTTTTTTTTTTTTTTTTTCCAAAAGATCATATTAAAAAACTCATGAAATTAACCTATTATCATTGAAAACGTGGATGCGCAAGTAATCAAACAGACTGGGTAGTTAATCTAATGTTTAATAATGTTCATATATAATGAATAATGTTTTGTCATATTGATTTTATATAATTTTTAACTGTGTTTTAATAATTTTACCATTTTCAAAGCTATAAGGTTAATTTGTATGTTATTTATTGTTTTATAAAGGAAAAAAAGAAACATATTAAATATCAGAAATATAAACGCAAAGAAAACGGTTAATTCTCTCCCTTTAATAAAGTTATCAAATTTGATTTTATTGATGCCAAAAACGTTATATGATGTAGCTATTATGTATTATTTCTTTATAAAAATCAATTATTATGTTTTTCAATTCAAGGTGTAATTAGAGGCAAACAATTATTTTTACGTTTTAACAGTTGAAAGTAAACTTTTCTTGCATCGTTTGAGTCGATTTTAAGAATTTTAATTTAAAAACATAAAAAATGTAAACACTTACATAATATAATATGCTAATATATAAGCATATATATTAAAAAATATTATATTTATAAAATATTATATTTATAAAAACAAATACATTTGTTCTGAAATATTTATATTTATGCATAATGTATGAATTAATGTGCGTCTAGTCCTTGACTGCTCTGCGCTTATTTGCGCTTTCATCTGTGATCAAAATTATCAAATCTGTTCACGCGTGTTGAACCGAATGCTGAAAGTATAGCGGATGCCTAGCAGTTGAGAATACCATACTATACTAAAAATACAGTTGAGAATACCATACTATACTATACAACCAGTTGAGAATACCATACTATACTAAAAATACAGTTGAGAATACCATACTATACTATACATCCAGTTGAGAATACCATACTATACTATACAACCAGTTGAGAATACCATACCATACTATACAACCAGTTGAGAATACCTTACTATACTATACATCCAGTTGAGAATACCATACCATACTATACAACCAGTTGAGAATACCATACCATACTATACTATACAACCAGTTGAGAATACCTTCCTATACTATACATCCAGTTGAGAATACCATACTATACTATACAACCAGTTGAGAATACCATACTATACTATACATCCAGTTGAGAATACCATACTATACTATACAACCAGTTGAGAATACCATACCATACTATACTATACAACCAGTTGAGAATACCATACCATACTATACAACCAGTTGAGAATACCTTACTATACTATACATCCAGTTGAGAATACCATACTATACTATACAACCAGTTGAGAATACCATACCATACTATACTATACAACCAGTTGAGAATACCATACCATACTATACTATACAACCAGTTGAGAATACCATACTATACTATACATCCAGTTGAGAATACCATACTATACTATACATCCAGTTGAGAATACCATACCATACTATACTATACATCCAGCTGAGAATACCATACTATACTATACATCCAGTTGAGAATACCATACTATACTATACATCCAGTAGAGAATACCATACTATACTATACATCCAGTTGAGAATACCATACCATACTATACTATACATCCAGCTGAGAATACCATACTATACTATACATCCAGTTGAGAATACCATACTATACTATACATCCAGTTGAGAATACCATAGTATACTATACATCCAGTTGAGAATACCATACTATACTATACATCCAGTTGAGAATACCTTACTATACTATACATCCAGTTGAGAATACCTTACTATACTATACATCCAGTTGAGAATACCTTACTATACTATACATCCAGTTGAGAATACCTTACTATACTATACATCCAGTTGAGAATACCTTACTATACTATACATCCAGTTGAGAATACCATACTATACTAAAAATACAGTTGAGAATACCATACTATACTATACATCCAGTTGAGAATACCATACTATACTATTTATCCAGTTGAGAATACCATACTATACTATACAACCAGTTGAGAATACCTTACTATACTATACATCCAGTTGAGAATACCATACTATACTAAAAATACAGTTGAGAATACCATACTATACTATACATCCAGTTGAGAATACCATACTATACTATACATCCAGTTGAGAATACCATACTATACTATACATCCAGTTGAGAATACCTTACTATACTAAAAATACAGTTGAGAATACCATACTATACTAAAAATACAGTTGAGAATACCATACTATTACTATACTATACATCCAGTTGAGAATGCCATACTATACTATACATCCAGTTGAGAATACCTTACTATACTATACATCCAGTTGAGAATACCTTACTATACTAAAAATACAGTTGAGAATACCATACTATACTAAAAATACAGTTGAGAATACCATACTATACTATACATCCAGTTGAGAATACCATACTATACTAAAAATACAGTTGAGAATACCATACTATACTAAAAATACAGTTGAGAATACCATACTATACTATACATACAGTTGAGAATACCATACTATTACTATACTATACATCCAGTTAAGAATACCATACTATTACTATACTATACATCCAGTTGAGAATACCATACTATACTAAAAATACAGTTGAGAATACCATACTATACTATACATCCAGTTGAGAATACCATACTATACTAAAAATACAGTTGAGAATACCATACTATACTAAAAATACAGTTGAGAATACCATACTATTACTATACTATACATCCAGTTAAGAATACCATACTATTACTATACTATACATCCAGTTGAGAATACCATACTATACTATACAACCAGTTGAGAATACCATACTATACTATACATCCAGTTGAGAATACCATACTATACTAAAAATACAGTTGAGAATACCATACTATACTAAAAATACAGTTGAGAATACCATACTATTACTATACTATACATCCAGTTAAGAATACCATACTATACTATACATCCAGTTGAGAATACCATACTATACTAAAAATACAGTTGAGAATACCATACTATACTAAAAATACAGTTGAGAATACCATAATATTACTATACTATACATCCAGTTAAGAATACCATACTATACTATACATCCAGTTGAGAATACCATACTATACTAAAAATACAGTTGAGAATACCATACTATTACTATACTATACATCCAGTTGAGAATACCATACTATACTAAAAATACAGTTGAGAATACCATACTATTACTATACTATACATCCAGTTAAGAATACCATACTATACTATACATCCAGCTGAGAATACCATACTATACTATACATCCAGTTGAGAATACCATACTATACTAAAAATACAGTTGAGAATACCATACTATTACTATACATCCAGTTAAGAATACCATACTATACTATACATCCAGCTGAGAATACCATACTATTACTATACATCCAGTTGAGAATACCATACTATACTAAAAATACAGTTGAGAATACCATACTATTACTATACTATACATCCAGTTGAGAATACCATACTATACTATACATCCAGTTGAGAATACCATACTATACCATACATCCAGTTGAGAATACCATACTATACTAAAAATACAGTTGAGAATACCATACTATTACTATACTATACATCCAGTTGAGAATACCATACTATACTATACATCCAGTTGAGAATACCATACTGTACTATACATCCAGTTGAGAATACCATACTATACTATACATCCAGTTGAGAATACCTTACTATACTATACATCCAGTTGAGAATACCATACTATACTAAAAATACAGTTGAGAATACCATACTATTACTATACTATACATCCAGCTGAGAATACCATACTATACTATACATCCAGTTGAGAATACCATACTATACTATACATCCAGCTGAGAATACCATACTATACTAAAAATACAGTTGAGAATACCATACTATTACTATACTATACATCCAGCTGAGAATACCATACTATACTAAAAATACAGTTGAGAATACCATACTATTACTATACTATACATCCAGCTGAGAATACCATACTATACTATACATCCAGTTGAGAATACCATACTATACTATACATCCAGTTGAGAATACCATACTATACTATACATCCAGTTGAGAATACCATACTATACTATACATCCAGTTGAGAATACCATACTATACTATACATCCAGTTGAGAATACCTTACTATACTATACATCCAGCTGAGAATACCATACTATACTATACATCCAGTTGAGAATACCTTACTATACTATAGGCCTACATCCAGTTGAGAATACCATACTATACTATACATCCAGTTGAGAATACCATACTATACTATACACCCAGTTGAGAATACCACACTATACTATACATCCAGTTGAGAATACCATACTATACTATACATCCAGTTGAGAATACCATACTATACTATACATCCAGTTGAGAATACCATACTATACTATACATCCAGTTGAGAATACCATACTATACTATACATCCAGTTGAGAATACCATACTATACTATACATCCAGCTGAGAATACCTTACTATACTATAGGCCTACATCCAGTTGAGAATACCATACTATACTATACATCCAGTTGAGAATACCATACTATACTATACATCCAGTTGAGAATACCATACTATACTATACATCCAGTTGAGAATACCATACTATACTATACATCCAGTTGAGAATACCATACTATACTATACATCCAGTTAAGAATACCATACTATACTATACATCCAGTTGAGAATACCATACTATACTATACATCCAGTTGAGAATACCATACTATACTATTCATCCAGTTGAGAATACCATACTATACTATACATCCAGTTGAGAATACCATACTATACTATAGGCCTACATCCAGTTGAGAATACCATACTATACTATTCATCCAGTTGAGAATACCATACTATACTATACATCCAGTTAAGAATACCATACTATACTATACATCCAGTTGAGAATACCATACTATACTATTCATCCAGTTGAGAATACCATACTATACTATACATCCAGTTAAGAATACCATACTATACTATACATCCAGTTGAGAATACCATACTATACTATACATCCAGTTGAGAATACCATACTATACTATTCATCCAGTTGAGAATACCATACTATACTATACATCCAGTTGAGAATACCATACTATACTATACATCCAGTTGAGAATACCATACTATACTATTCATCCAGTTGAGAATACCATACTATACTATTCATCCAGTTGAGAATACCATACTATACTATTCATCCAGTTGAGAATACCATACTATACTATTCATCCAGTTGAGAATACCATACTATACTATACATCCAGTTGAGAATACCATACTATACTATACATCCAGTAGAGAATACCATACTATACTATACATCCAGTTGAGAATACCATACTATACTATACATCCAGTTGAGAATACCATACTATACTATTCATCCAGTTGAGAATACCATACTATACTATACATCCAGTTGAGAATACCATACTATACTATACATCCAGTTGAGAATACCATACTATACTATTCATCCAGTTGAGAATACCATACTATACTATTCATCCAGTTGAGAATACCATACTATACTATTCATCCAGTTGAGAATACCATACTATACTATACATCCAGTTGAGAATACCATACTATACTATACATCCAGTTGAGAATACCATACTATACTATTCATCCAGTTGAGAATACCATACTATACTATTCATCCAGTTGAGAATACCATACTATACTATTCATCCAGTTGAGAATACCATACTATACTATTCATCCAGTTGAGAATACCATACTATACTATACATCCAGTTGAGAATACCATACTATACTATACATCCAGTAGAGAATACCATACTATACTATTCTTCCAGTTGAGAATACCATACTATACTATACATCCAGGGCGTGATGGTGTCCAGGGGTGAACCAAGGGGTCAAGCGTACTGGTGGTTTCCACACTTCGCCAGCGATGAGGCCCATGGGTACAGAAATGGTTGAGAATACCAGACGATGTTCCTAAGCACGTGTCTTCCAGATTTTTTTGGTTCGCAAATTGGCACCTTTTGTTACACATTATTTGTATGTTTAAATTGAGCTTGCTGCATTTTAAAATCTTCAATATCCCTCCAAAAAAAATGATCCTGATCTAATTAGGTACCGGAAGTTGTAAGGTCAATCAAATCAGGCTGGATGAGGTATGCAAACATTTGTTCAATAATTTGAAAGTCTTTCTTTTGGTCAGAAAACTCTGCATTAGGAACTTCAATGTACTTCTGAAAAAGTTAATATATATTTTGTATGCCTTAAATTAGGTAAGTACCGGTACATAAATATTTCTAAATTGATTTCACGACAATATATGTCCAGTTTCAGCTCAATTCCATTCCAGTGCCCATACAGTTCTTGTAAATGCAAGTGCAATTGATTAAAATGTGTCGTCATTCAGAAATATGTTCCAACAGCCAGTTCTCCTCATTCAATTTCGGAAAATGTTGTGTTTTTTTTTCCATTGAGAAACTCCTTATTTGCTTCCAGACAAGAAATGAATCTATTCAAGACTTTACCTCATCTAAGCTAGCGATCATGTCTTCAACTACAGACCTCAATATTTAGTATCATTTTTGGTTGTTGTAGAATAAACTTGAATTGCCTGTAAATCATTAAAGGGTGAGAAACTATACAAATAATTATTTTAACAATAAATTCAATCACAGAGCAAGACTCCATACAATGATGAGATCTTTACACACAAACAAACATTCCTGGACGTTAACAGCCCACGTACAACGTGAATTTCACGAAGTTTGGCGAGAAGCAGACATTAATTATGCTGCAGTATGTTGTTTTGACTTGCGTTGAAAAATCTCCTTTTTTTTTGGGGGGGGGGGGGGCGGGGTCTTTCGATTACTATTGAAAATCACACTGAGTGCCGAGTCTGGCACGTGTTCCAAAGGTTGCCGACCCCTGGCCTAGAGCGTGAGTGGTTGGAAGGGGGGATGGGAGTTAGACATACTTGGATTACTTAATGGAACACAATGTGATGCTCAGTCGTTCTTGCTGCTCTTCTAACTCTTTGGTGGATGATTTCAACTCATGACAAGGAAACTATACGAACATAGTTTCTATTTTAAAACGGACGGGCTGTGATGAAAATCAAGGCTGGGTAAAGAGTAGGCCTACGTGACAGTGTGCACCCACCCTTTTATTTAATGCCATAATATGCTACGCCACACCCTCTTCTTTAAAAAAAAAGTTTCGAAATGCAAAAGACATTTATAAAAATCCCAACATAAGTGATAAGGGTGATAATATGTAATGCCGTGTATTACCACACCAGCATCTTCACAAATTTATGTTGACCTTGATCATGCTATAATTTATTCACAATATAAGACTCCCAGCTAGAAAACCCACATAATATATATATATATATATATATATATATATATATATATATATATGTGTGTGTGTGTGTGTGTGTGAGAGAGAGAGAGAGAGAGTGTGTGTGTTTGCGTGAGTGTGTGTGTGTGTTTGTGTGGGTATGTGTGTGTGAGAGTTTATGTTTTTCATATAGGCATATAATCGTAATAACTTTATGTGAGTATGGTTAGTTTAAATTTTGTTACAATGCCACTAGGCCTATACCCTCATTAAATATCTTATCTTATACATTACAGACGCTCCTTCTATAAAGAAGATTATTGCATCCTACGCTCATCCGTGGTCCGAGTCTAGTCTTGCATTTTTATTAATGTTTTAAATGATGTTAAGTTACTGGTTTTCCTGGCTTGTCCAGGCAACCCATTCCATGCCCGAATGCCACTCGAGAAGAAAGAGCACTATTATATATGCATTTGTTCTCGCATAAGGGACAAGGAAAGTGTTTTTGTCTTTATGTTTATCTGAGCTTTGCAACAAGTTGTTATTGGGTTATTGGTATATATCTTATAACTGTAATAAAATAATTGTACAAATTTAAACATTTTCATTAACGTTTTTATTCCAATAGATTGATAAATAGGTCTACATAAGTAAACGAGCTAATCCGAGCGATCTATACTAGGCCTATATCCTATATAGATTTGTGTTTGAACATCTATGTTTAGAGTTTAGAAAAAGTTTAATGTCAAGGGACATCACTGTGTATGTTTATTTGGATACTATGGCTGCTTACGGTACGCACATGTTTAAAAAACTTATCTCTTGGTCTTCATTAAAAGTTTAGCTTATTTTGTTTTTTTATGGAGTGTATCTATATATATTAAAAGTATACCTTTAATTAACAAAAAAGCTTAATTGAAAATTTCGATTTTAATTATTTTCCTTTGCTCTTGACTTGACTGTCTTGGCTTGACTAGCGCTTAGGGCTTAGGCTTTATTTAGGCCTTAGCCTTAGGCTTTATTTAGGCCTTAGCCTTAGGCCTTAGGCTAGGGTTCTTCAGCTCTTCGGACTCGTCTCATACATAGTAACTCATACTCATAGTCTAAAGTGACTAGAGTCTAGACTAGTCTAGTCTAGACTCTAGACTGAAGTGTTTTGAAAATCAAAGAATTTGAAAGAATCTTTCGCAATGTTACTGTAAATTTAAATAGTAAATGTAGAGCTATGACTATGTCGGGCTATGTTGACAATGAATATGAATGTTAGAACTATAAAAAAAAAAAATAAATAAATTCATAAAAAAAACACAGTTTTTCTAATTGGTCTAGTCTAGACTGAAGTGTTTTGAAAACCAAAGGATCTGAAATAATCATTCGCAATGTTACTGTAAATAGTAAATGTAGAGCCAGGCCCTACGAGAGGGGGGTACAGCCGGTATGCCGTACCGGGGCCCTCAAGAGTTTAGGGGGCCCATGAAGCCCTACAATCTCACGTGGCGCTGGGGGCCCTTAATTTTGATATTCTTTGAATGTGTGCTTGAACATTTTATTAAATATGCAATGAATTATGAAGCCTCTAGTTGTAATATAGATCTAGGGCCTAATAATTTTCGATAGAGTTTAGGATCTATTTTTTATTATTTTTTCTAGAGACAGTTTCAAATATAGATCTATGTCATCCAGGAGCCTTACAAGCTTACAGTCTCCCTGTTAGCTTAGTAGCCTAGACCTACATACTCTATATCGCTGCATTCTAGTACGGCAGTCACAGCTAGTTAGTTGCTCCTTTTACACTTTAATGATCTCCTTTGCGGTAGCCAAGAGGACAGGTTGAAGGTATCATAATTTTAGACAAATGTAAAAAATACACATTATTCAGTTGCAGCCTCAAGAGGTGGAAAATAGTGTCAAAGCTTCATGGCATTTCTAGCACCAGATGGTCAGATCGAGTTGAAAGTGTAAAACCATTTGTAGCTCATCTACCAGGGGTTGAGTTGGCTTTTGAAGATCTGTTAGAGCTGAATCTTACTCCGAAAACCAGAAACGAAATACATGAAATCTATATGTTATGTCGGTTCTTTCACTTGCATCATAATGTCAGTCGTTTGGCACAGTATACGAGTCCCTAATGACTTCTGCAACAAAGTCATTCAAGGTTGTGATGCGACTATAGATATGGAAGTTGCAAACATAGAAAGCTTATAATATGCACAACTAGGGGCTTTGCGAAACAGTTGGAAAGCAATGTGGAATGAAGCTAAGCTTGTTGCAGCCAACCTGCAAATAGAAGTACAATTGTTTAGGAACAATAATACAACTGTCAGAAAAAGAACAAGATTTTATGATGAGGATACACCAGGCTGATGAAAATGTGAATGAGATGAATGAAACAGAAGAATGCCCTGAGGAAGCCCACTTTGGAAAACACATATTTTATGTTGTATTGGATAGTGTTATTGGAGGGCTTACAGTTTACAGTTCGGTTCAATTCAGTCAAAGATATTTCTGACACATTCAGCTTTCTTTGGAACTACCAAAAGATGCCAGAAGAAGACTTGAAGTATAAAGCTGCTAAGTTAGCAGAAAATGACACAATGACATTAGTTGTGAAGACTTTCTTCGGGAAATAATTCACCTAACAATAGTTCACAATGCAAATTTTGGTAAAGAACAGTTGGGTGCATTGGAACTGTTTAATGCTTTGAAAAATTCCAAATTAGAAAATATTTTTACTAACAGAAGTGTCAGTTCGAATATGTCCCTTACAGCAGAGCGGAACTTCAATAAATTTCAGCTCATCAAAAATTACCTTAGGTCTACCATGAGTCAGAATCGCCTGAACAACTTGGCTAGGCTCAGTATTGAGTCTGGCATTGCAAGACAAATAAACTTTGACACTGTAATTCGTAGTTTTGCGAAGAAAAAGTTTTAATAAAACTAGTCTTTTTCTTCTCTGTTTTTTTTTCATTTATGTAGGTCTATTGATGTATTTTCTGTTGACTATTTCTTTTCACGAAACAGTAAGCATTCAAAAGATGAATGATTTTGGTATATTTGTAAATAATTAATGATTCGACAGACATGCATAAAATGTGATTAAGATGTATATTTATGTACTTTTTTGTTATAGTACCGTATTGAAAAGTTGTGAAGTTATTAATCGTTTATACTGTATATAAATACAATTTAAAACGCATTGAACTTTTTAACTGACTTGATATAATATTGCTTTTATTTATTACAGAGTTTCACATGCCATAGATATGTCACAAATTATTAAATCAAGTAGCTGTGACAACTACAAGTAGCTTACCTTAACATGTGTCTCATATTCTCAATTTACTCTCTCAATTTTCACTTTCGAATTAATCCATATTAAACTGAATTATGAGAAGTTAATTGTTAATTTAATTGTCCAACTTTAAAACCTCCAATACTTCTCTAGTTCTTTTCAACCAAATTACTCAACAATCATCAGTGAGAGTCACTTTTCCCATTTTATACATCTTTGTAATATTTGCAAGATCAATTCTGATTAATACTGAAACGGATTAACAATTAGATCTAAAATAATTTAACATAAGAACTATGTACTTGATTAATGTATTTTTGTAATAGACCTGTAAGGCTGTGATTAAAATGATTACACTCTAATAGAAAATGGTAACACATATGACAGTTTCACAAAATGATCCACAGACCTTTACAAACGATTCTTGATTTTTCAATCGTATGTAATACAATTAAATAATATGACAAGTGTTAGGGAAAAAAAATTTGTTGGAGTGGGGGGGGGGGGCCCAGAAAAGATCTCGTACCGGCACCTTTTTTTTCTCTCGAGGGCCCTGTGTAGAGCTATGTGCCTATGTTGACATGTTGATAAAAATATAAAAGCGAGTTAGTCTGGACATGACATGATATGATGATTGGCCGGATGCAATGTGTGTTAGTGTTGTGCTTTTTCTTACTAGGGCTAGGGTGTGACATATTGTCATTTCCATTTAGCCATTTAATCCATCCACATCTTTGATAGGTTCACTATTCCTGTAGTGACTGTAGTGTAGTGTACATTGCCAGAGATCTTCATTGCATTGCTGATGTACTCGGGCCAGCCTAGCCTACTTTATAAATCCTTCAAAGGCATGAATTGATGAATGCCATTATCTTCACGTGCGGGATGTGGTAATCCTCCAAGTCTGAGCACCTTATAAATTATATAACAAAACAGGTTTCACAGTGTTGTTGAAGACCCTAACTTTGGTTTTTATTGATAAGGCGTGTCACAGCCCCAAACATCTTTCAGTTTATTGAAGTCTGATCTTGCCTTGCAGAACCTCACGATTATGTCTGTGTCTGTCTCTCCCTTCTGATAGATTGTTGAAAAGAGATACTTTATTTTGTGTGACACTATATTTACTTCATTTAACCTGATTGCAATGACAAGCCAAACTTCAACATGTTAAATTACACTTTTTGTTGATCCTGTTCAGATGAGGATTGTGATTTACCAGATCTGGAGTCGGATGACCAGGCAGCTGATGATGGTGAAGAAGAAAATGACGGATGGGATGATGTGGGAGATGATGAAGAACTGATGAATATGCTAGTTGGTGATGTCCAGTGTTTGTTTTGTCAGAACAGTGAGCCATCTGTAGACCAGCTCCTGAACCATTGCATACATAGTCATGACTTTAACTTGTTACACCATTGCAGGAAATCAAATGTAGATTGTATAGGTTATATCAAAATGATCAACTTTATAAGGAAGCAGGTTAGAATTAATATATTTCTCAGCTTTCATCATTTTTACTTTAATTTTGATACAATATTCACATTTAAATGTTCCAGGGAACTTTTAAATAACCTTTCAGCATGGGCCTCAACAGGGATTGGGGGGGTGGGTGAAGGGGCAGTCATGTCTAACTTTTCCAGTGGTCTAGGATGTGCTAATAGCTTACTAAAGGTCCCGGGTTTGAATCCTGGTGTGTAATGTGAAAAAATTCCTTGTATGCCATGGCCACAGAAACTTGTGAATGCTACTTCACTTGCCCCGTAGGTCAATTTGGTTAGATAGGGTGATTACTTTACTTTTTCTTTACTTTATTGTGGGCTAATACACATGTTTAATAGGCATATATTATATGTTA
The DNA here is from genome assembly GCA_949126835.1 of Anisus vortex. Classification (NCBI taxonomy): domain Eukaryota; kingdom Metazoa; phylum Mollusca; class Gastropoda; family Planorbidae; genus Anisus; species Anisus vortex. The sequence continues at coordinate 44,395,124 of OX421497.1, forward strand.
TATATAAAGTAAACAGAATTTCAGGGGCTGGGGCACACATTTGTATTTCCACAAGAGAGAAGTATTAATTGAAAAGTTTGGGAAAACTGACTTGATTTTTCAAATTTGGGAAGGTTTGTGAATTTCGCCTAAATGGACTATGCAGAGAAAAATATAGTGACTAATATAATATATACCGGTATATATATAGATAATATATAATATAATAACTAATATTTCAACGTTGTATTAGATCTACCTAACTGTGTAATTAATTGTTCACATGGGACCATATATCTATAAAAGCTGGATTAAGATTCAGATAATTTTCCCACACCAGCCATGCAGTCTATGTTCAGGTATAAATTTGTTTTTTTAAAGTTTGGGAACAATTTTTGGCAAAGAAAAAATTATTATAGAGTACCGGTAACAATCCTGTCCAAAGAAATATACTTAGAGCTAAAGCTTAACAAAGAAAAATATATACCTGTACGATTTATTTTTAATTTCCATAGATAAACATAAGATAAAGCCAATGATTGTGTTTCTAAGATACTGGTAAAGCCAATGATTGTGTTTTTTTTTTTGTTGTGGATATAAATTCTAGACTCCTACACCAGAAGTTGTTTTGAAGAATTTCTCGTCTCTAAAGCCTGACTGGTCCAGCGACGATTTCATGGCCCCTGTGAATCCAAATGATTTAATGCTCCAGCTCGGTAAGTGACAAATTGTTTCTAAAAAAATAGACAGAACAGGGTACTTGGTCGTGACAGAAAAATGTTTATATAACTGAACTTTTCTATTCAATTATTGCATTGAAATACAGGAAATCCATTAGTGGTGTCATTAAAATTATAAAATTGTAAATGTCATTGTCTTATTACGTATACTATTAATAAATATTTCATGAGTAATAAATTGTTTCTGCGAAAATTGTTTAAGCTTGCTGCTTCTTGTGGAGCATGGTCGAGCAGCAGCCCGTTTGGCTGGTTTACCAAAGGTCCTGGGTTTATTTCCTAGGTCTAGAGGGTGTCTCTGAGTCTACTCGGCTCCATGGGTACCTGACACTAATTGGGGAAAAGTCAAGGCGGCTGGGCATTAATAATAATAATGACATTTGTATAGCGCTGCCAACAAGCATAATGCAAGCTCAGAGCGCATTTAACATACAACTCAGAACACGGATACAATCTATAGGCTAAGAGATAAAAAACTAAATAATGATTCAAAACTTTACAAACATGGAACAAATCAAACAACCAAAACAAAATAACCGACCTAACATATAAGTAAGACAGTAGGGCTCAAAGCATGTTAATGAGGATAAATATTGAAATAATGAGTTTTTAAGTTCTTTTTGAAGGAATCAATGGAGCTTGTTTGCCTGAGTTGAATGGGAAGTAGATTCTACACCTTCGGACCGGATACTGAAAAGGCTCTAAGGCCAACGGTCGTCAGAGAGAAACGGGGCTCTTCCAGAAGCGATGAGTTGGCAGAACAAAGTGTTCTTTGAGGGACATATGGTGTTATGAGTTCTTTGAGATAGGACGGAAACTCGTTATTAAAAATGCACTGATGGCAAAGTAGCGCCACTTTATACTCAATTCTGGCTTTCACAGGGATCCAATGGAGCGAGCGAAGAAGGGCGGTTCCCCGAGTCTCGCCTTGATTTGCGCATGACCAAGCGAGCAGCACTGGTCTGTTTTCTCTGTAGCCTGGCGATTTTGTCTTCGGGCAGGCCATTATGCTGGCCACACAGTCCCCTAATATACCATGGCACTTGGAAACTGGTAAATGCTGCTTCATTTGCCCTAGAGATAGATTTGGTCAGACAAGAACACTTTACTACTTCACAAACAGTACAGTTTAAAGTGATTTGTATTTCAAGTAAACTTCACAAATTAAGGTTATTTCTATCTATCGTTTGTTAATATTTTTTTTTTTTTTTAAATATTTTTGAAAATCAGATATTGAGTGGGCACAGTGCCATCATCCGTCAGTTTCTCTTGACTCAATGAAGAAAGATAAAGAAGGCGCTACAGACATGGCAGGCACATTCACACAATCTGAAGCTGTGCAGGCTCTCATTGCCAGGGTCCACAGTGCTGAAAGAGAGAGAGACATTTTAAAAGAAGAACTGAACAGAGCAGTAGAAGATATTGGAAAACTCAGGTCTTGGGGCTTTTTTGGCTTACTTTTGTTTTCTCTTGTTGACTTCTTGTAGTTTGACCTTTTAAGATAATCATGTATATTCATGTTAATGGTACACTTTGGAAAACTGGTCTCTCTTGACGGTCCTGGGTTTGAATCCTGGTGAAGGCTAGGATTGGATCCAGGTCTAGAGGGTGTCCCTGGGTCTACCCAGCTCTGATTGGTAAATGTGAATCCTGCGCCACCGGCCTTATGTTTGTTTGACGGAGATATCTTAAATTTTTTACTTTATATTTACATATTCATGTTGGCTATAAAAAGTAAACCATTGTCTAAAACACAACGCTTAAGATTGTGACAATAAGCAAGAACACTAGCACTAGCAAGAACACTAGATGTTTAAAGTATTTTGAGCTATTTTAATCTTTCCTTGTTTTGTTTAATTTTGAGAACTAATGTATTTCTTAGATTGTCTGGTCAGAATTTAGTTTCTGGAACTGGAGATGGTAAAGATGACAGGAGCCATGTTTGTAATGACTTAAGTTTGACAGAGGAAGATGGCTACTTTGCATCCTACGGCCATCATGATATTCATTTAACAATGTTAAAGGTCCGTCATTTCTTCATTACAATAACAAAATGCACTTTTTTTAACAGGTTTTAATATACACTTTATATCAGGCTATTTTGTGATTTTATAGACTTTGTCACAGCTAATCCTGGTGTAATGGGTACACTGGTTGTGCTGAGACGGCTGCGTTGGCTAAGGGTTGAAAGAGGTTGTCAAACACACACACAAATTTATATTTATAATTCTATTGATGACACAACACAGTACTTGTAAGTTCAGACGTTTATTTACAAGACCAATGCTACAGTTCCACCACATTCAGTCATCCGATTTTTATAATATTTCGCTTCGAGATTTCTAACAGTCCTCGCAAGCGGGTTGGTCTCCTCTCAACTGACGAACAAAACTCCGTTTTTCCCCTCCTAAACCAATAATTCCAAGTCCCTTTGTCCACCCGACCCAGCCCACTTCCGCATACCAAACATGCAATATGATACTCTAGGCCTAAAGTTCAAGTCGAGCAAGTCTGTCTTTATAAAACGAAAAGGTAAAATGGGGGTCACTACCAACTTGACCGTAACATTTACCCCCCATTCCGAGACAGACCTTGCTGAAATCTTCATCCCCGATTCATACAAGTCAATCATACAAATATTATGGCGATGAGAAAAAAAAAAAACATCAGCCATTTACAACAGAAGATGTTAAACCTTTCACACTTTGAATGCAGTGGTGGAAACGAATATTTAACACACAAAAATATAAGTTTACAACAGTGTTAAAAGAGCAACAAGATATGTTAACAATATCAACAATAACCTTACCCCTCTAGGCCCGTAATTCAATATTAAGTTCTGGATTTGATAACCAAAATTAGTCATCTCGTCAGAAAGGCAGAACAAAATCTTACTTAACTGAAACTGATTCCATACAAGATGAATATAATGCAAATCATTTTGAAAAGGAAAATATCTTTAAATTTAAAGATTCAATATTGAGCCCTTACAAATGGAATATAAGAAAACATTAATCATATAATTATTTAAAAAAATATATATTAAAAAAAATGAAAAACATACAATATATAATGTCATGGTAATGATAAAGAACACGGAATGAGCTGGCTATTAGCTCACTTCACATTGCATCAGAGTGACACTCATTACCCTAGTATTATATGATGAATGGTGAGTCCCCAGCTTTCGCGATCTTATCAACTTCCCGTTCGCGTTGTGAAAGCGGATTTATCATGCGCGTTTGATCCAATGAGAAAGTATTGCTCCTTTCTCGGGGAGATGTACACCTACAAGCGACACAAGAGGCACAGTAGCGTTTTACATCTCGGTAGATGCCTGTCCAGTAAAACTTCGCTAGTACCATCGCTGCTGTTTTCTTTGCCCCTAAATGTCCTCCCTCAATCATCTTATGTCCTTCTCTCATTACTTCGCCTCTGTGTACGGCCGGGACTAACAGTTGCGACATCTTTCTTCTCATTTTGTCGACCGTTTCTCTGTACAACAGGCCTTTATCATAAACGAATCGTTCGACCCTTCCATGGCGTCGACGAATCAGACCCTCCCTCGCCCAATCACGCAGTTTGTCGAGAGACGGATCATTCTCTTGTGCAGTTCGGAACTCTTCAGTTGCGACCCCCAGGGTGGGACCCAATGGCGACACTAGCGACTTAAATGGTGTACCCTGTTTTCTAGCCTTCTGTCGAGTTAACACGGGATTGACCCCCACCATTGTGGTGGTAGTGAGGTCTTTTGCCTCCCCTTGCCCAACACTTATGGTCTTATCCCTACGCCTTGTTACACAAGCTCCCGCAGTAGTTTTTCCCATTTTCCAATCAGGATCGGGAAGGAAAGGGATTCTAGCCCCATCAATATTCCCAATAACCAGATCAAAAGGTGGATCGTCCATGACCAACGCATCCACTTTCCCAGTAAAATACGGGGTATCAATGTGAATGCACCCCACCTGCAATTCAGTGGTGGTGCCGTTCATCATTTTCACCACCATCACCTTCCCCGTGATGGCTGTTGGTTCAATAAGTGTGGATTTAACCACTACCCCGGAACTACCAGAGTCTCTTAGAACTTTAACCCGGATATTATTCACTAAGCCCTCCGCGATGGGCCATCTTTCCCTTCCAGTGCCACACTCAACCATCTCAGAAACGCACGTGTTCTGACCAATGGTGGTGGTCTTCTGCTTAATGTGGTTTGGGACCATTACCACCGCTACCCCCAGAGTACTAGCTTTCCCGGCAGTGCATCGGTTGGCCACGTGACCCTGTTGCCCACATACATAGCATGTCATTTTCATTACCCGGCTGACATGTCTCTCTTTATTTACCGGGGGAGTGAGTTCCTTGTTACCATCTGCCCAGTGGTCGCCATTGGATTTCCCTATCTCAAATGATATACAACCGCCCACATTTTCCCTCATCTGTCTAAGATTATCTTGCCCTACCTGAAAATGAGCCTCTCTGTAATTCTCTGCAATTTCTAAGTACTGTGACCATGATTGGGGTTTACGCTCCCGCAAAAAGACCCGGAGACCTTCTGATACACCCTCTATCAGTTGCTCCGTTAGTATGAGCTGAATCAAACCATCGTAGTCCCGCTCAGTCTCCGAAAGTTCTACCCATCTGTCCATGTATCCCCTTAACCTAGTACCAAAATTTGGATATGACTCTCCCTTTTCGATCCTAGCGGTACGGAATTTCCGTCTGTACGCTTCTGTCGTAAAATTATAAGCTTTCAGTAAGGCGTTCTTCATCAAATGAAAATCAGTAATTTCTGTCAAGCTGAGCCGAGTTACTGTCTCTAGCGCTTTGCCAGTAAGTAGTGCATGTAGTGCTGTGGCCCACTCTTCACGTTGCCATCCCACCGTCTCTGCGTAGAGCTCAAACCTGGTCAAATAACAGTCCATGTCATCTATCTTATCATCAAATTTAGGGAGGTTTGGTCGTTTGGCCCTATTGGTCGATATTTGACTATTGTCCGTTCTCGGTGAGGACGATGGATTCATAAGGGGATCAGAGCCTTGGCTATTACCCCCCTCTTGAGCTATTCTAGCGAGTTGGATCCTCTCCTCGGATGCTAACTTAGCTAGCTCAAAGGCTATTTCAGCTTCTCTGCTCTGAGCCTCTCTCTCCCTCTCCTCCTTACGAGCTGCCCTTTCCTTATCTTTCTCAGCTATATCTGACTTTCTTTCGTTCTGAGCCCATTCTAATACCTGAGGACCCTCTATTCCCAGTGAAAGCGCTAGTTCAATATAATCTTGTATGGTCTTCATGGCTATCGATATATCAGCCCTAATTTTAAAACAAAACACTAAATGTCACTCTAATGAACAATGTAAAGAAGCAAAAAAAATGCCAACTTACCCCGTACTCCTTGACGAAAATAGAAAACCACAGGTTAAACTAAAATTTAAAATAAAATGTTAAAGTTAAAGTACATGCAGCTGTCAGGAAATACAGCTATGTTGGCGGCTGGCAGGAAATACAGCTGTGCTGGCGGCTGTCAGGGAATACAGCTGTGCTGGCAGGAAATACAGCTGTGCTGGCGGCTGTCAGGAAATACAGCTGTGCTGGCGGCTGTCAGGAAATATAGCTGGGCTGGCGGCTGTCAGGAAATACAGCTGTGCTGGCGGCTGTCAGGGAATACAGCTGTGCTGGCGGCTGTCAGGGAATACAGCTGTGCTGGCGGCTGTCAGGAAATACAGCTGTGCTGGCGGCTGTCAGGAAATACAGCTGGGCTGGCGGCTGGCAGGAAATACAGCTGGGCTGGCAGCTGTCAAGAAATACAGCTGGGCTGGCGGCTGTCAGGAAATACAGCTGTGCTGGCGGCTGTCAGGAAATACAGCTGTGCTGGCGGCTGTCAGGGAATACAGCTGTGCTGGCGGCTGTCGGGGAATACAGCTGTGCTTGTAACTGGCAGGAAATACAGCTGCGCTTGTGGCTGGCAGGAAATACAGCTGTGCTGGCGGCTGTCGGAATTATTGTTGCGTTCTACAACTGTGCTGTGTATCAAACGTGAATTATCGAGCCCCCAGTGATAGTTGACGTTCTCTTGGTCCCTTGACACTAGTTCTGTCATACAAAACTTCCAGTACTTTATAGTTCTGCTGGACAGTCCTTCTAGTGCCAATTGTCAAGGTTCTGCCGGACGAGACTCCCAGTATGTCTCAGCTAATCCTGGTGTAATGGGTACACTGGTTGTGCTGAGACGGCTGCGTTGGCTAAGGGTTGAAAGAGGTTGTCAAACACACACACAAATTTATATTTATAATTCTATTGATGACACAACACAGTACTTGTAAGTTCAGACGTTTATTTACAAGACCAATGCTACAGTTCCACCACATTCAGTCATCCGATTTTTATAATATTTCGCTTCGAGATTTCTAACAGTCCTCGCAAGCGGGTTGGTCTCCTCTCAACTGACGAACAAAACTCCGTTTTTCCCCTCCTAAACCAATAATTCCAAGTCCCTTTGTCCACCCGACCCAGCCCACTTCCGCATACCAAACATGCAATATGATACTCTAGGCCTAAAGTTCAAGTCGAGCAAGTCTGTCTTTATAAATCGAAAAGGTCAAATGGGGGTCACTACCAACTTGACCGTAACAGACTTGGTAGACTAACAGTAGTACTAGAGAGCAAATATACACAGTAAAGTATCTCGTCTGACCAAATTGATCCATAGCGCCGGTGAAGCAGCGTTCACTAGTTTCAGTGGCCACGGCATACTAGGGGATTGTTTGGCCAGTACAATGACCAGCCGCCTTTACTTTACCCCAAATAAAGTCAGGTGTACCCATCTGAGCTGAGTAGTCTCAGGGACACCCTCCATTTAGAGAAGTTTGTAGAGTTAAATGTCTAATGCAGGGGTCTGCATCCTCCCAGGCTTGGCACACCGAGTGATTTTTCAATGGCATGCATGCGGAAGAGGTCCACAAAGTCTATTCAAGTCTCTAGCACAAGAAATTAAGTGCTACTGCAGGATGACTTTTAGGCTGTTAGCACGCTGAATGAATTAGAAATCCTACTTTGGCACACTGTTATCACTGTCTAATGGACGAGTGTACTGTTCCATTCCACAGTTTGAAGAGCCTTTTGTTTCTATTTTAGGACAAAGTAAGGACAGAGAGCTACAGAGACTTTATGCTGAACAATCCCCATTTGTTTGAAGGCAAAACAGTCCTGGATGTCGGCTGTGGCACGGGCATCCTCTCAATGTTTGCAGTCAAGGCTGGGGCTAGTCATGTGGTGGCGGTTGACCAATCAAATATCATCTACCAAGCCATGGACATTGCCAGGTAAGCTTGCACATTACAGGTCATATTGCATTATTTATTTAACGGCCATCTGCCTTACTAACATTTAATAGAACAGAATCTTGATGTTTCGAGGGCATTGTGACAATAAATAAATATTCTTGATAATTATTTGTAAATTGATAAAGTGTATCAAAATTTCCTTCCAGAGAAAATAATGTTCATGACAAGATTTCCTTTGTGAAAGGACGCTTGGAAGATGTCAGTTTGCCAATACAGCAGGTATTCTTTCAACCATTCTTTCACTTTGACACTTGCCTATATTACTTGTTTTGCTCGGAGATACTTCATTTCTTTTTTTCTGAACATTTTCTTCATCAGTTTGATGTGATTATATCCGAGTGGATGGGCTACTTTCTGCTGTTTGAGGCAATGCTGGACTCGGTGCTTTGGGCCAGAGACAGATTTCTCAAGGTTGACGGCTGTGGTAAAATTTTTGGCTAGTTTTTAAGTCTCTTACATTAATTTGTTTAAAAACTTAGTTCAACTCAAAACTTATTTTTACGCCTAGTTTTTTTTCTATAATAAAAGACTTGGAAAAATGTTTTTTTTTAAATAATTTCAAATAAAATTAAAATTGTCATTATAAAAACCTCATGATGGCTGTTACGTCTTGATTATAATACTTCTAGTTTTCAATTCTAATTCATTCAATTACACCGGCTCTTTCTCTCAGGCTTGTGTAACAATGATTGAAGACTCAGACTTATTGAATAAAACTTTAACATTTAATTCCTAACTCATTTACATAGTTGTCCATAAATGTCAAACAGTTTCACCACACTCTCAATCTACTACTATCAGGCTATCAAGGTATCCTAAGGTACATCCTACTAGTTTGCGAGCGCAGCTGTTAATAGTTTATTTCTTTACATCACACAAGTCGCGTCATAATTCCCCTGTTCATTTGACGTCTCCAAATGTGCAATCTTTTGCGCACCAGTATCTCTATCTCAGTATATTATATCAATGTCTACATGTTACAATGGCTTTCATTAGTGAAGAAAAAGTTTGAATCATTTGTAAACCTTTTCATTCAATTTGATCTGGCTATTAAAATGATTATTTATAATTGTAAGCTCCTTTTGTTGCAAAGATCTCAAGAATTATTAGCCCTGGTTTGTTGTTGTAGCTGATACAGGACTTGTATATTTTGTGATACCGGTACACAATTGTAAAGTATATTTATAAAGACCACACGGGTAAAAAACAATTTTATAGTTTAGAGTTATTCCACTTTAAATAAATGGGTTTTGCCTACATTTTCCATTGTAAAAGTAAAAACTTGTTTCTTTTCTAATTTTCCTAGAATTATTGTTTTTTTTTTCACTGGAAAATTAGTTCGGTACATTCTATGAATGACTATATACAAGACAGGGGTCATAACTTAAAATATTACAAAATGTGACTGATATTTTCTCCCATGTTGTCTTCATATGTTGACACATTTTCACCCAATTGTTAATTCAGTATATCCAGATTGCTTCTCTATGCTGGTGGCAGGCATCAGTGACCTTGACCTGCGTGGCTCCAAGCTAGATTTCTGGGACGACGTGTACGGCTTCAAGATGACCTGCATGAAAGGCCAGGTCCTGGACGAGGTCCATGTCAGGCTGGTGAAAAAGGAGAGTCTGGTCACCGAACCAGCGGTCATAAAGGTTTGAAAGTAAAAATTCTTTTTTTGTTAGTGCCGCGCTATTGGCGCTATCGTATTGTTATTCTGGGGTTTCCTTTGTGGCTTTTTTCAAACCCCGCAGTTCAAGAGAGTTTTCGGTTCTGTGCCCAGCACCTGAGAGTTATGACACTCAGTTGTACCATTTAGTTTTTTTTAGATTCTGGGAATACTCAGTGGAATTGTCACATCCTGGATCCAGGCCCCTTCACGACTTTACACTCAGTCATCCCCATGCTACCAACACCAGAGTTCCCCAGCAGGGGACATCTGTCAAACAGCACCACAAAGGGGGGGGGGGGGTACAAGTTTTACATGCCCGGGTTATACCCAATGCACAACCCACTATTAGTCGCCTTTTACGACATGCAAGTGGGGTTATTCTTTCACCTGGTCATTTCCAGGACCCCGATACACCAAACCAGCGGTCATAAAGGTTTGAAAGTAAAAATTCTTTTTTGTTAGTGACGCACTATTGGCGCTATCATATTGGGTCTTTCAAGACTATAGAATTAGGTCAATAAATGCTATCAGGAACGGAACTTAACCCTTACAGTCCCGGGCGCGTATATAGCGGAACTGAAGGCAGCATAGATAGAAGTAGGTCGGTACGGGAAGGGTTAAGTGCTTACTTTATTTACAAATGACGTCTTTAGTTAAAGAAAAATGTAGAGAGAAGAAGAGAGTGATCTTCCCTGACTAAAAATGTGTTAAGTGTTATGCCACTTAGTCTTAACTCATTTGCTACTAACCTAGTTTCCAAAGACACCCGGGAAAGTACTAGCCAAAGGGAAGGAACTCCGAATTAAATTTAGTAAATTATTTTTTAATATTTTTTTTTATTGACTAAATATTCTCCAAAGTGAATAAAAATTACATCATAAAATAGATAAATATCTTAGCTTTCTGGAAATGTATACTTTTATACATAAAAAATGCCGAATTATCGGTAGAATCATTCGCTGAATGTTGAGACCCTATGATTTGGCTACTAAATATTTTCGCTAGCCCTACCGTCAAAGTCCGATAAAGTATAATAAAGCCCAAAAATCGAGTTGTAATGGAAATTCATCTAAGTCTATATCTTCAACATCCTTATTATCAGAACTGTTGTTAAATGTTATATTTGGAGGTATAGAGCTATTAATAAATAAAGTAAAAAATTAAAAGCGAAGGCTATAAAAAAAAGTATTACAAGACGAAAGGCCACTGAAAACTACCCGTATTTTGAACGCGCATCGAAAAAAAACGAAACTAGATAAAAACATCAGGTTTTTATTAACGAAACAGACTATATTCCTACTTTTTAAAAGCCGTGCTTTGCAGCATTAAAAAAAACCCAGAACGCATGGCGAAAAATCAAGAAACGACAATAGGTTAGTCACACATGTGGCGGCCGCTTTAGGGCACATTAGTACGGAGGGGGGTATGTCGCATTGAGTCGCAGTAGTAGCAAATGAGTTAAATGTATTAAACTCAACAACCTAAGAAATGTAAGTTCAAGACAGCTTGATAAATGGAATTCAACTAAACTAAATACACCATAACAAAATATTTCAGCCTCGACTCATGAAATAAGAATAAAAAATACAATTCTTTTATAATTTGTACATTGTCATTGTCATACTTTTTGAGAATATTTGACCAATAAATTATGCTCTTAATTAGAATGGTAAAGATAGAATCAAATTTTGTTTTCGTTGTTCACTCATACAATTGTATTGTTTGTTTAAATTTGTTTGTAAATAAAACAAATATCTTTGGCCATATAATTTATAATCTGATTTCATACTCAGTACTTCTGATGAAGAACTTTTTCATAATTTCTACACCCAGATAAAGAAGCTATTGTTCAAGATAATCCAGTATTCCAGACTATTGTTCATGTTAATCCTGTATTCCAGACTATTGTTCATGATAATTCTGTATTCCAGACTATTGTTCATGATAATTCTGTATTCCAGACTATTGTTCATGATAATCCAGTATTCCAGACTATTGTTCATGTTAATCCTGTATTCCAGACTATTGTTCATGATAATCCTGTATTCCAGACTATTGTTCATATTAATCCAGTATTCCAGACTATTGTTCATATTAATCCTGTATTCCAGACTCTAAATGTGATGACCTGTAAAGTTGAAGATTTAGATTTCTCCAGCCATTTCTGTCTAGCCTGTACAGCCGACGCTGACATGACGGCACTAGTGGGTTATTTCCATACAACCTTCGATGCCAAGTGTCAAAACAAGGTCAGACAAAGATATTTACCCATTTTCTTTTTTTTTTTTGATATCATAAATAACATTGTGTAGACAGGATGAGGCAGGTGCCCATGAGCTTTTCTGAAAGTCCTGGGCACAATATCTAATTTCACTTCTCATTAAGTGTTGTAAAATAAATTAATTGCAATGCCGGGTAATGCAGACACATATTTGAAAACCAACCTTTAGATTTCAAATGGGAAAAAAGCAATATTTTGACAGGGAAAATTGAGTAAATCTTTTGTATACAATTACAACGGTTTGATTTTAATGTTATCTCCAAAACATGTTGTAGCTAACTATTGTTGAGAAGAAAAAAAAATAGTGGGTGTTCTTTTTAAAATTGTGAGTTTCTGTGTTGTTTCACATTATGTCAGGTATCGGTATTGACATTATGTGATCTTGATTCATTCATCACAGGTACATTTTAGTACAGGCCCTGAAGCACCGCCCACTCACTGGGAACAAACAGTCATGATGTTTTCTAAACCAATTCCGGTGAAAAAAGGTAGGACGTTTGTTTCTCTTCCACATTCATTATTCATGAGTGCCTTTTTAAGCAGTGATAAAATGACTATGTGAGATTTGTTTTTCATTTTTAAGAGAAACTTTGAATACAGGTAGATGTATTGTAATTAGTATGCTAGCACTTGTGTAATGTTTGTGTGAATTCTCGTATTTTAGGTTCTGAACTCAACTGTCACATGACTTACAAAAAACACCCACAAGACTCAAGGGGAATAATCATACATTTAAACATCCAGGGACAAAAAATGAAGTTTTCCTTATCCTGATAATAAACAAATATCAATTTATGTGATTTTCTTTTACATTTGTACCTTAGATAAATAAGTTTTGTACTTGTGGTTTATATAATAATATATCTGTACAAAAGTTTTTACACAAATTACAAATTTTTTATAGCGCTACCGGTATTATTAATTCATATCTGTCTTCGAATGCACTTAACATTCACCACCAAATTGTGCAAGCAAAGCCTGAGCACTTCCATATAAAAAAAACATTTATTTCAAAACTATTTTCACACACAGTAAAAGTAGAAGCCATGAAACATTTGGTTGAATATTGTTTATTTCACATCACAAATAATGAACTCAAATAAATAAACCAACTGTCCTGTTGTTGCAGTGCCATTTATATGGATTTGGGGGTCCCTGCATTTTGACATTTGACATTATGATATAGGAAAAAATAAATAAATACACTCCTTTGGGGGCCCCCCTCAAGTAGGGAGGGGGGGACTTTGGAATTTGGACCCCCCTCCCCTAGCTACGACACTGTGTTGTGGTATGTCTATTTTCTAGCAAGTTCACATTCCAGACAGCAACATCAAAACATTGCTGGGTAATAGAAAACTTAAGGACAAAAGAATATCCTGGATATTAAAACTGTCTGTTTTCCACACATGGAAACAAGATACGTATATTGTACCATACAGTGCTACATTCTTCTCTAACAATAAAGATCTAGTTGTATTTTGAAAACCATGACCTCAAGTTACAATCTCTGCAAAGATTATATTTCTTCACAAACAAATACTAAATTGTTAACCATGACCTCAAGTTACAATCTCTGCAAAGATTATATTTCTTCACAAACAAATACCGGTACTAAATTGTTAACAATGACCTCGAGTTACAATCTCTGCAAAGATTATATTTCTTCACAAACAAATACTAAATTGTTAAGACAAAAAAATCTAAGTTCACTTTTTGTGATTTTTTTTGCTATTGTTTTACTTCAAAATTATATAAAGATGAGAAAATAATTCTGATTAATAAACTGAGATGAAGTTAAGTATTTAACTTAAAGACTTCATCAGACATATTTTACTTTTGGCACAACAGTTTTAAGTTATATATACACTACAGTACTATTACAGTCATCAACAGTTATGTGATGCAGGAGAATACTGCAGACAAACTCAGCAAATAGTTTTACTAGCAACATTTCCTCTGCACTGTGTTTTCTTTACATCACACAAGAATAGCATCAACAGTGTTTGTGTGAACACACTTTAGTATACAGTAGTTCTCAAACAGTATTTTTAACTATATCAAAACATAAAGATCAGGTTATTCTTTTACTATATCAATTATCATTTTTTACTTCTAATTCTAAAAATATAAGTGTTCATGATCTGAAGGACAAACATTAAAATAAATTATTAAACATTAAAATGCAAATAAAGTAACAAATATTTTTTTTAAAGCAACCGTTATTTTAGCTTTTTTTGTGTTTAAAAAAAAAGATTGAAAAATATGCTCAGTTAAATAAATCAATTTAAAACTCTAATAGTTTTTGATCAAATAATAAACTAAACCTTACATTACATGTAAAGTAGCATGCATTTTAAACAAACTATAACTTTCCTAATTATTATTGGGTGGGGGGTAGGTAGTTATTTTCAGATAGAATGTTTCTAAAGTTTGTCTACTGCAGATATAGTTTGTCTACTGTGCAGATAAAGTTTGTCTACTGCAGACATATAAAGCACTGCTGATGCTCGATGGTAAATTTAAAATAAAGGCACCCTTGTTAAAACAACAAAAGTTTTCAATACATCAATTCTTCAGTACAAGCAGAAAATACAAAATAATAAAACAGACTGTATGAATGCTGGTATTATTATGACATGTAATGTATCATACAACTTGGAATTGTGCCAGAAATTAGGCAGTCTTTGTACAGGCTACATACATCTTTCATACATTAGATTCCAATGAAAGCATTAAAATCAACAACAACTAAAAATGGAATTGTGTTGAGAAAGATGACACGATGCTCTGCAGCAGAAAAAGAAATAGTATTCACAAAGTGAAATCTAATTGTTAAAAGCTTGACACAGGAGTTATACCAGACGACAAATATAAAACATGTACATTTTCTTTAATTTCATGAAAATTACAGAGCACCAAGAGAAAATCTTGCTAAGGGATCAAAATTTCAGCAACATTACTAAAATATTTAGAAACTACACTTTGACGTTTGCCTGTATATATATTATATATATAGGCATGTATAACATAAGGCTATAAGGTATATACAACTATTCTGACAGCCAAGAACTACCCTAAGATTAATGTACTGTAGAGATATACATCTATTCTGACTGCCAAGAACTACCCTAAGATCAATGTACTGTAGAGATAACACCTGGATCAAACAGTGAGCAATAGAAAGTTATTTCATGCTCAAGAAATTTCAGAATTATAGACTAGGAATAAAGAATTACATTTTCTTGACTAGTACTATACTGACAGGCCTAACGCTTCATATTTTCACAAACTGTTGTGTAAAAAAACTTTAAGTTTTTTCCCGATTCTGCAATAGACCAGTTTGTGCTCTATATTATACTCTACCAAAAATGCTAACTCTTTAAATGTATGTAAAGTAATAAGTTCTTATGTGGCAAGTTGGCCGAACAACAGCTCGTTCAACTGGATACTTTTACTTTACTTTAAATTTAAACTCACGGAAACAAATCACCAGGATTCGAAACCATGGCAACAGCTGAACGTCCTGCTGGGCACCTTGCCACATAAGGAAATAGCAATATCTTTGATTGCTAAGTCAAGGTATGGTGATGTGCACTTGTGTGTACTCAGATACACTTGCACATGCTAGCATGTACTCAGATACACTTGCTAGTGTGTACTCAGACACACTTGCTAGCGTGTACTCAGATACACATGCTAGCGTGTACTCAGATACACTTGCTAGCATGTACTCAGATATACATGCACGTGCTAGCGTGTACTCAGACACACTTGCACATGCTGGCGTGTACTCAGATACACGTGCTATTGTGTACTCAGATACACTTGCTAGCGTGTACTCAGATACAGACAATGAAGAACTTATTTTTAAAAGAGTGGTTTTTAAAGGTCCCAGTTGACTTATTGAATCAGCTTATAAATTCAAGGAAAAAACCAGCCTAAAAACTGTACATACCGTAATCACATTTGTTGATTCAGGCAACACATCCTCATGGGCTGATGCCAATCAGAAAGAAAGATAACTTACTTCATATTATAGTATATTATTATAATAGTATTATTTATAAATGTTTGGCAGGCGACATTTTCTTGTTTCTGTTTGTATCTAGTCATTATATACTACAAAAATCCCTATTGCCACTCCCTTATCCAACACAATAGAAGTCTTGTAATGAAGGAGAGTGTTTCATTGTGTATTTACAGCACATTTAATATAACCCCAGAGACAGCAATGCTAAGAAATGTTTTTTACATCACTGTAGATAAATTAATGTCAGCTTTCCACATTTTGGCCAACTCTTCCTCATTTTCTCATTTTGAACAGTTAGGCATGTCTGATTCTAGGATAAATAGCTCATCGTGTATTCACACTTCAGAGTTAAATGTCAAGGACACCTGTGAAATATCTTCTCTTGAATTGGTGGTTTTAAAAAGCATGTAGGCCTACTATGCTACTAAATTTAATTTATAATAATAAAAATAAAATATGTTTAATCTATTTTTTTTCACAAGATCTCATAAATGGGTTATATGTACAGTTCTGATAATTATTTGGTCAGACCTACAACCTTCAAATTTAATTGCCTCACATTTCTTTCAATAGCTTTAAAACAGGAACTGTAACACATACCGGTATTACATAAAGGTTGTGTTTTTACCCTATTTTTAGTATTTTTGTTTGCTAATTGTATTGTTACGCACAGTGGCTGGAAGTTCCTGCTTGATGCTGACCAAATAAGGAGCTAAGCCATGATAGAACTGGCCACCTGAAGAACACAAAATACAGAACTGGCCACCTGAGGGACACAAAGAACATAGAACTGGCCACCTGAAGAACATAGAACTGGCCACCTGAAGAACATAGAACTGGCCATCTGAAGAACACACAACAAACTGTTGATAGAAGAAGAGGCAATGGACAAAACTTAATTACTTCAGACATTTTAAATTACACTACAAAGACTGTCAAAACCATAAATAATCAAACTCCTGCCATTGATTAGAGAAAAAAACAACACCTTAAGCAAGTTTATGTACATTTTGGTTATTTATTGAGAGCTGTTTCTTATATATCAGATAGTGACACTTTAAAAACAAAGCTTCCTGCAAAATGTAATTGTGAAATTTAACGTCTATAATATAAATTAATTTAAAAAAAAACAATATTGTATTTGTACTAAAGTTTTCAGGTGGGTAGAGATTTAATATCAAAACATTACAAGGACTCCATTACACAATTCACAATTATTATTTTGGTAGGTTGATAAGCAGCCCATCAACACTTGGATGTGCATGTACAAAGAAAACATGCTACTAAACATATTTAAAGTTTCATTAAGCCAGTTGAAATAGCCTAGATAACATTTTTCTTCTACAAATGACCAAAATATTATTATTTTTTTTTACAATTTACAGAGGATACTTTTACTAGTAACCCATTGAATTCATGCATTCAATTTATATTGCACTTGATTACACAATGATTTGTGTTTTTAACATTAGAAAACTGTCAATATTTATAAATAAAACTAGCCAATGAAAGAAAAAAACAACTGGCAAGATACATAGACATATATATCAACTAATTGAGATAATTAAGATTACTTAAGATACTCATTAAAATTATAGGAGCTAAATATGATCTATATAGGCTACTTGGTAAAATATATGAACTAAATAAGATACTCAGTAAAATGCAAAAACTGAAGATATTTAGAATAATAAAATATGTCAACTAAACTAAAGAATAATGTTTAAACAAAAATGTTCATATCAGCAGTGACCAATCAAATTATTATTTTTATTTCATTACTGGAAATTGCTAAGTTTTAATCTCAAAGTAAATTTGGAAATGCAAACAAAAATAGTATGTTTTTTATATTTTATAGAATTAAGAAATTCTAATTTTTAAAAAAATTCACTAATTAACCACCTGTATTGAAAGTACCTTTATAGTACCTTGACCTTTTGTAAGAACAAAGTTGAGTTTATGTAGGAACAACTTCCAATAGTCATAAATACACATCCAGTAGAAATAGTTTTATATGTTCTTATCAAGTTATCAAATGAAGTTATCCACACATGAAGTTATCCACACATGAAGTTATCCACACATGAATATATCCACTATTGAAATTATCTATATGAAGTTATCCACTTGTGAAGTTATCCACTTGTGAAGTTATCCACTTGTGAAGTTATCCACATATAGATAAAGTTATCCACTAGTGAAATCATCCACTTGATGACAGAAGTAATGGGCTCCAAGCCAGAAAAACAAAAACATTAAGGGAAGTGTATCAAAAAGAAACACTGCACCACAATGGAACTATTTACATGGATGCCTCAAGAGTCACACAAATATCAACGCGTATATCTCACACAGGAATATAGAGGTGCCCACTCTTGCACGCAAGTTAAAATTCCGCAGAGTCACAGACACGGCGGGCGAGCGAAATACGTCGGCGCATGGTGGATCCATCCTAATCCAGGGGTTCTGGAGGAAGCTGAACATCAGGATAAGGCTCAGAAGGTGAAGGCTGGGGCGGGATGACATTGATAGTGCCGTCCTGCGCATGCTGGACCATGCCTTGATCATGGTGGTGGAGGGCAGCTTCGTCTGCAGCGGCGGCCAGATTGGTGATGGATTTAGACTTGACACACTGAAAGTCAACATGCCTGCTCTTGTTCTCTTCCTTTTCCCAGGACATACGCATGAAGGGTCTCTGGACATAGTTGTAGATAACTAGAGAATCAACAGCATAAGGTTAAAGTTCATTAGGGTCTCTGGACATAGTTGTAGATAACTAGAGAATCAAGAGCATACGGTTAAAGTTCATTAGGGTCTCTGGACATAGTTGTAGATAACTAGAGAATCAACAGCATAAGGTTAAAGTTCATTAGGGTCTCTGGACATAGTTGTAGATAACTAGAGAATCAACAGCATAAGGTTAAAGTTCATTAGGGTCTCTGGACATAGTTGTAGATAACTAGAGAATCAACAGCATAAGGTTAAAGTTCATTAGGGTCTCTGGACATAGTTGTAGATAACTAGAGAATCAAGAGCATACGGTTAAAGTTCATTAGGGTCTCTGGACATAGTTGTAGATAACTAGAGAATCAAGAGCATACGGTTAAAGTTTGTGAAAAGCTACATTTTGTATACATTTACATTGCGAGTTATTACAAAAAAATTTTCTTATCCCAAAGACTGTGTTCCTAGCACTAGTTTTGCAGAAATTAGAATAAAACTTTTACTGTCTGATGCACAATAGCTATTCTAAGAATTATTTCATATATTTCAACTTGCCACACAATCATTGCGGATGTGATACGGGAAAGATCAAACTTCAAGTTTTAGAAAAACAAATGGCTTTTCACTGTTTATTTTCTTCAGGGCACTGTACTACAACATGAGAAAAAACCCTGCCTAAATATGTTATAATGGTGAACAAAGGGCGATATAGCCATGCTGTCAGAAGCAATCTACCTAAAGGACAGTACTCAGGCTGGACCACCCAAGACACAAAACTTAGATTAATGCCAAATCTGATCCAGGCTATAGAGTAATCTTTTGGGATGGAAGAAACCTTAAACGTAAAAGCCAAAATCACCAAAAACCTAAGACATCCTTCTAATTGACATAAAAAGACATCACAACTATATTAGACCAAATGAAGAAAAGGTCCAATGCCTAGAATCAATGATTAATTAATATGAACTAATAAGCACACATGCAATAAAACTGCTCACCTTCTGCTCTGCCTCCGGGCCTTTTCTTGACTTTCTCTTTGTATGTTGGATAACCCTCTATCCCTAGACGGATTTTCTTTAATCCTCGGTCCTTAAGAACTTGCTTAGCAACATCTCGATTTTCAATGTAACGAAAGAACCTGTACAAGCAGGTGCTGTTTACAACTGAGGTAGGAACAAAGTATAGAAAATGACATTACAAGAATTTGGAATTCCATTGAGGGTCATTGTCTGATGTGAAAAAACAACAACACACATTGGGAGATATGTCTAATGAGAATGTAATTAGTTGTTAGCAGACAGTAGCAAAGAAAACAAGCCACTGCATTCAAGGAAAGAAAAAGATGACAACAAAGTCTCTCTAGACTTACTCTGTGAATATTCTTCTCCCATTTGTGGTGGATAATCTTCATCCCAGTCAATGACATCATCATCTGTCAGCACAACAATGTGACATTCTCTGTCACCTCTCTGTCAAACACATGCATTTGGGAATCAGTTAAACATTTCAGACGATAGCAGTATAAAATATGTACTTTAATCCCAATCATCAATCAATCGTTTCAGTTTTGAAAAAAAAAAAGAAATTTGAGTTGACTACCTGTGCACAAAGGACCATTTGAGGAAGCAGTAAATCTTCAAGGTATTCCAAAAACTGCTTGCGGGCTCCTTCATTAGAAAGCTCATGAAGAAAGGCACCTAAAACAAGAGGAAGATGTAAACAATTTATGGGCACAAATTTAATCATACATTTGTTTTTAAAATATTGCATAGAATTGTAGTCAATTTATGGGAACAAATTTAATCATACATTTGTTTTTAAAATATTGCATAGAATTGTAGTCAATTTATGGGAACAAATTTAATCATACATTTGTTTTTAAAATATTGCATAGAATTGTAGTCAATTTATGGGCACAAATTTAATCATACATTTGTTTTTAAAATATTGCATAGAATTGTAGTCAATTTATGGGCACAAATTTAATCATACATTTGTTTTTAAAATATTGCATAGAATTGTAGTCAATTTATGGGAACAAATTTAATCATACATTTGTTTTTAAAATATTGCATAGAATTGTAGTCAATTTATGGGAACAAATTTAATCATACATTTGTTTTTAAAATATTGCATAGAATTCTAGTCAATTTATGGGAACAAATTTAATCATACATTTGTTTTTAAAATATTGCATAGAATTGTAGTCAATTTATGGGCACAAATTTAATCATACATTTGTTTTTAAAATATTGCATAGAATTGTAGTCAATTTATGGGAACAAATTTAATCATACATTTGTTTTTAAAATATTGCATAGAATTCTAGTCAATTTATGGGAACAAATTTAATCATACATTTGTTTTTAAAATATTGCATAGAATTGTAGTCAATTTATGGGAACAAATTTAATCATACATTTGTTTTTAAAATATTGCATAGAATTGTAGTCAATTTATGGGAACAAATTTAATCATACATTTGTTTTTAAAATATTGCATAGAATTGTAGTCAATTTATGGGAACAAATTTAATCATACATTTGTTTTTAAAATATTGCATAGAATTGTAGTCAATTTATGGGAACAAATTTAATCATACATTTGTTTTTAAAATATTGCATAGAATTGTAGTCAATTTATGGGAACAAATTTAATCATACATTTGTTTTTAAAATATTGCATAGAATTGTAGTCAATTTATGGGAACAAATTTAATCATACATTTGTTTTTAAAATATTGCATAGAATTGTAGTCAATTTATGGGAACAAATTTAATCATACATTTGTTTTTAAAATATTGCATAGAATTGTAGTCAATTTATGGGAACAAATTTAATCATACATTTGTTTTTAAAATATTGCATAGAATTGTAGTCAATTTATGGGAACAAATTTAATCATACATTTGTTTTTAAAATATTGCATAGAATTGTAGTCAATTTATGGGAACAAATTTAATCATACATTTGTTTTTAAAATATTGCATAGAATTGTAGTCAATTTATGGGAACAAATTTAATCATACATTTGTTTTTAAAATATTGCATAGAATTGTAGTCAATTTATGGGAACAAATTTAATCATACATTTGTTTTTAAAATATTGCATAGAATTGTAGTCAATTTATGGGCACAAATTTAATCATACATTTGTTTTTAAAATATTGCATAGAATTCTAGTCAATTTATGGGAACAAATTTAATCATACATTTGTTTTTAAAATATTGCATAGAATTGTAGTCAATTTATGGGCACAAATTTAATCATACATTTGTTTTTAAAATATTGCATAGAATTCTAGTCAATTTATGGGCACAAATTTAATCATACATTTGTTTTTAAAATATTGCATAGAATTGTAGTCAATTTATGGGCACAAATTTAATCATACATTTGTTTTTAAAATATTGCATAGAATTGTAGTCAATTTATGGGCACAAATTTAATCATACATTTGTTTTTAAAATATTGCATAGAATTGTAGTCAATTTATGGGCACAAATTTAATCATACATTTGTTTTTAAAATATTGCATAGAATTCTAGTCAATTTATGGGCACAAATTTAATCATACATTTGTTTTTAAAATATTGCATAGAATTGTAGTCAATTTATGGGCACAAATTTAATCATACATTTGTTTTTAAAATATTGCATAGAATTGTAGTCAATTTATGGGCACAAATTTAATCATACATTTGTTTTTAAAATATTGCATAGAATTGTAGTCAATTTATGGGCACAAATTTAATCATACATTTGTTTTTAAAATATTGCATAGAATTCTAGTCAATTTATGGGCACAAATTTAATCATACATTTGTTTTTAAAATATTGCATAGAATTGTAGTCAATTTATGGGAACAAATTTAATCATACATTTGTTTTTAAAATATTGCATAGAATTGTAGTCAATTTATGGGCACAAATTTAATCATACATTTGTTTTTAAAATATTGCATAGAATTCTAGTCAATTTATGGGCACAAATTTAATCATACATTTGTTTTTAAAATATTGCATAGAATTCTAGTCAATTTATGGGCACAAATTTAATCATACATTTGTTTTTAAAATATTGCATAGAATTCTAGTCAATTTATGGGCACAAATTTAATCATACATTTGTTTTTAAAATATTGCATAGAATTGTAGTCAATTTATGGGCACAAATTTAATCATACATTTGTTTTTAAAATATTGCATAGAATTCTAGTCAATTTATGGGCACAAATTTAATCATACATTTGTTTTTAAAATATTGCATAGAATTCTAGTCAATTTATGGGCACAAATTTAATCATACATTTGTTTTTAAAATATTGCATAGAATTGTAGTCAATTTATGGGCACAAATTTAATCATACATTTGTTTTTAAAATATTGCATAGAATTCTAGTCAATTTATGGGCACAAATTTAATCATACATTTGTTTTTAAAATATTGCATAGAATTCTAGTCAATTTATGGGCACAAATTTAATCATACATTTGTTTTTAAAATATTGCATAGAATTCTAGTCAATTTATGGGCACAAATTTAATCATACATTTGTTTTTAAAATATTGCATAGAATTCTAGTCAATTTATGGGCACAAATTTAATCATACATTTGTTTTTAAAATATTGCATAGAATTGTAGTCAATTTATGGGCACAAATTTAATCATACATTTGTTTTTAAAATATTGCATAGAATTGTAGTCAATTTATGGGCACAAATTTAATCATACATTTGTTTTTAAAATATTGCATAGAATTGTAGTCAATTTATGGGCACAAATTTAATCATACATTTGTTTTTAAAATATTGCATAGAATTGTAGTCAATTTATGGGCACAAATTTAATCATACATTTGTTTTTAAAATATTGCATAGAATTGTAGTCAATTTATGGGCACAAATTTAATCATACATTTGTTTTTAAAATATTGCATAGAATTGTAGTCAATGGAAAAGCAAAATATTTACTTACGCAAATTCTGGCACCGGACCGTGGCAGCATCAAATGGCACCAGAAGGTAGTCACAAGCTTCTCTTAATTCATGAACTGGCACAGAGGGCGGACATCTGACAACCCCTGTCTTGTAGTAATCCTGGTAGAAGAATAAAACCCACCACCATAAAAGTAATTAATGCATTAGAATAATTCAACATTGTTTATTTGTATATACAGGACGTAGCGATCAACTAGCACCTAAACAAAATAAACCCAAGACATCCACCTAATGGCAGACATTGTCCCCCTGAACAGGGAAACTGTAGATCACTTCAGGCTCGAATGTCCCTTAACTAACAAAATCTCATACCTGCATGATTGCACCCTCAATCTACCCTTAACCAAAACACTTTACAACAACACAGAACAGCTAATTAGGAATTATGAATATGTTTGTCTGGCATCAACTGCAAGAGAATTAATGTTTCTACCGCCTGGTTGAAAAAAAATAATAAAAAGACAAAACTCACCAAAATGGCTCTAAAAACAGTGGCTGAAATGCCATCAGCAACTTCAAATTCTCCCCTTTCATTGGGTCTGGTAAAATTATTATCTAGAGATGAACTAAACATCCTAAGGAGACAAAATAAAACAAACAAGATAATTTCATTAACACTGAACTCTAATGTTGTAAATAATGAAATAAGATGTAGCCACCAATATCATGTACCTGCCCAACATTGTCTCAGGGCGCTGACGTAACAATTCCGGATCCACGATAAATCTTGTCTCATCAACAACTAAAGTAAGGCGTTCAGACGGCCGTGGACTGCTGCAGCTAATTTTTGGGGATGCCTGCATGGGCAAGGAGTAAGCCATTGCCCCTTCAGATCCAAACTCTGTGACTACAACGTTGAGAAAAAGTAAAGAAATTTAAAGTTACTTAAACATTGAAAACAGTAAATAACAACAAATGCAAAAGCCTAACAAAAGAAAAAAACTTCAAGTGACCAACTCTCATCATAATACTAAACCACAACAAACGTATAGGATTTATATCTCTTTCTTCTAGTAGAATTTGACATCTAAGTATTGGGTATTGAAGAAAGTAAGCTGTACTTCTTTAAACTAATGTCTATATTGGGTCAAAGTTGATGTGAAACTAAAAGTAAGTAAAGGCAGATAGAAAGAAATAAAATACATTTTGCTTACATTTATTGGTGTTATGCTGAAGTTGGTATGGAGGTATTTCTAAGTTATGAGGTCGTGACCTGAAATACATACTTGAGCTAGCCCGAAGCTCACAGGTCGGACAGTCTTCGTTGCTGCTGGTGTTATCAAAGCTTTGAGAACGGGTTCGATTAACAAGACAAGGTTTTGAGCGAGTTGGGCCAATGGAGCTGTAGACAAAAAGAGAAATTGAATATAGACAACTAATTGTGAAACTTGGTATTTAAATGATCAAGTTATTATGACAACATAAGCTCTTTAATCAAAGTACAGTAACCCCCCTCCCCCCAAACTTATTCTACCCTGATTCACAGAATCTCTGTTTATTTTTTTTTTTTAATTATTATATATAAAAGTACATTTTACATTAGTTGTACAAACGAGTCAAAGAAGCATGTATAGTTGCATTTTTAATTTTATTTTTATGTTTAAACCTTTGATTGACTAGAATCGTTCATTACGTAACTTTACTAGGAATTCTAATTTTAAAAGGAGTGTGCCCATGAAGGAAATTATCTTCAGTTTCTCTTGCCGTTAAACAAATTGGACTTATTCTGCACGAAATGGACAAACATTATAACTCAATAATCTCAAACTTTTATTATTTTGTATTGTGTTAAAGAGCTGCAATTTTTTAAAAATATTTCTCTTCTCAAATTTTTGTTAGTCTTTGGCTCCAATAAAACAAATGTATATGCAAAGATGTACCCCAATTTAAGTGAATTTGTTATTATTTTTCAACTATTCCAACTGAACTCTTTAGTACTAATGTAATGAAATAAATATCACAAACGCAAACAACAAGAACATTTCTGTCAATACCTTGATTTTTTTATGCAAGTTTTTTTCCTATCATCTGTATCTGAGATATCAGAATCACTACTGTGGGAGTCGTATTCTCTGTGATATCTGTCTCGAGGTATGTGGTGTCGCCGATTTGCCATGGGCGTACCATTGATCCGTCGTCAAGCCGACGCTATTAGACATTCGATCCTACTTATTATTGGCAAAATAAGGCCTGTGAATTATAAACAGTTTATAAGTACAATTTATACAAATAAAATGTAAATATAATGCAGACTTGAGAAATAAGTATTACCCAATGAGGTCCAATGAAATGGAAGAACGACCCTAGGCCTAGCCCTAGGCCTGTGTAATTTTTTTTTCTCATCAAGTTTGTTGTGTCAATTCTTTTTTAACATGACAGGGTGCCCAGAATACCTGTGCAGTCACTGACAAGTGAACAGTAAAGTAGCCTACTATAAAGTGAAGGGCTAATTCAATACCAATTCAAGAGTCCAAAAGTAAAAGTCAATAAGACAGAAAATTAGACCTAATAATCCTAATATTTCATATTTGGTAACAAAAAGGTTTACAATACTATAGCATAGTATAGCTATAGACCTTTTTAGTTTGACCCCGGAAAAGGGGCGTGGCCTTGAGACTCACTGACATATATTTCTTTTGGGGGCACAAAGATTTTTGTTCCTTCTTTCCGTATAGTATTTTACTAAAGGTGTTGGGGTTTTTTAATGTTATTATAGTTGTTTTTGAACTTTAAACCATAAAAACACATGGAGATCTTAAACTAAGAACCTAGGAAGGGAATTGTTAAAAAAATAACGTTTAGAGCTTCTTTATTTTTTAAAGAAAATTGTTTTTAGACCTGGACTCTATGCTTTGGACCTTAATATTATGGTCGATTCTATCGTGATCACTGTGTCATTACTTTTTGTTGAGTTTCTTCAATGAGAATCAATGTAAAAAAAAAATACGTTTAGAATTAGTTTTGTATCGAAAAAAAAATAATTAGGCCTATAATGCTTTTATTACTGTAGGCTATTCAAGCTATTGCTTAACCTAGCCCTAGACCTAGATCGCTCGTTTTGATTAATAAAAAAGGCAAATATAATTCTAGATATATTTCATGTTGAATGTTTGATAGAGACAGACGCATAAGAGCCGATGCATCTTCACGAATAGGCCTATAAAAACCATAGCCATAGGCCATAGCAAATATTATGTTAAACTTTAAAAAAATATATATTGTTCGTAGGAAGAGGCTAATATATATATATATATATATATATAGGCCTATGTCGTATAGTCGGACCTATGACCGTATGTCGGCGTAGGCCTATGTTTTCCATATTGAATATGATATATTATAGCCTAGATATAGATATAGATGATATAGGCCTATAGGCCTATTCATATTGTGACTTATTGTCCTTTCATTAGTCCTATGCATGAAATATTATTCAATAACAGGCCTATAACTAAAAATTCATGAAGAAAACACGCACCAGTTTGCAAATATCAAATATATAGCATAGCCTTATATATACCTTCATATTCGCTTAATTATTTCATGCAATCCCAATCGGTTAATCAACACTTTTCTATAGTAAATAGTAAATATTTTCAATTGTTTAATAGTTTAAACTGTTTGAGCTTATAACCTTTAGGCTACTATAATAGGCTAGTACTAATAGGCTAATAGTAATAGGCCTAGGCCTATAGGCAGGCTAATTATTAGGCCTATTATTATAGAATATAGTAAACTATATGTGATAAGCCGATTCGATATGCTATATTATATTAAATAATAGCTATTATAATTTATAGGCCTATCCTATAAGCCATAAGCCTATATTTATAATTTATATAGGCCTTTAGGCTACTTTAGCTTAGCCTATTAGGGCCTATAATACTATATAGCCTAAAGCCCCTATAGGCCTACTATAGCCTATAGGCGGCTATAGTCCTATAGCTAGGTCTAGGCC
Organism: Anisus vortex; assembly: GCA_949126835.1. Taxonomy (NCBI): domain Eukaryota; kingdom Metazoa; phylum Mollusca; class Gastropoda; family Planorbidae; genus Anisus; species Anisus vortex. The sequence continues at coordinate 44,422,844 of OX421497.1, forward strand.
TACTAATATGTTATAATCCCGCCTAACTACTTCTACATACAATATTTTAACGATAAAACCCCAGAACAAGTCAAACAATAGCATAGGCCTATGGGACATAGACCTAGGCCTTTTCAGAATCAAACTATGATGAGCTTATTTTGGCTTTTCAAGGTTCTTTTGTGACATCGAAATCGAACGATAAAAAAAATTAAAATAATTAAAAGTTACGATTTCTATGGCTACAAATAATAACTTAATACAATATAGCCTACGCGTTGATACTTCAACACAAACAAAGCTTTATAAATATATAACTTTGTTAAATTTTATTTGTATGCTTAAAGACGATTTACTGATCGCTCGACGCCAATCTGTATTAACATGGTGACATGGTTGATGGTAACCATAGACGCATTAGGCCTAGAATGTATAATTAATGTTTTTTGGGTTAAAAACTGGTTCAAAAGGTAAAAGAAAAGTACAGTTCGCTCCCTAGCTTCTGGGTATAAAGTTTTTATGAATTAGTTTTTTTGTAAAATGAAAAGCTAATATAATTACGCCCAAAAACCACTAGGCCCCCAGTAAAATAACAAAGGCGAAGAAGGTTTTATTGACAACTTCTGCCCCCTAGCTACTGCGCATGCCTAGACATTGACCTCTTTTTTGGAATAATTAATAAAATGAAAAGGTCTATAGGTCTATAGCATAGGCCCTATTAGTGACTAGTAGACATAATAATTATTATAATTATTATTATTATGTCAGTCCATGAGTCCGTATGCTTGATGCAACAATAACATTATTAAGAAACAAACAAAAAGATCTCTTATTACTCTTATTTATTTGAATTGAATTGATGAAATAAATAAAATTAGATAAAGGCCTAATGAATGTGATTTAATTTAAATTATAGATAAATGTATACACATTTAGGATAATGATAGTACTGATAGTGTATAAATTAAATGTATTATCCCCTTAATAGGCTATTTACAAGTACGATTAGTTTACTGCGCGTGATTTTTGTCCACATAGGGCATAGGCATAGGGCAGGACGTAACTAAATTAGATAAATTTATGATAAAGGCCTAATGAATGTGATTTAATTTAAATTATAGATAAATGTATAAGAAATACACATTTAGGATACTGATAGTGTATAAATTAAATGTATTATCCCCTATTTACAAGTACGATTAGTTTACTGCGCGTGATTTTTTTCCACATAGGGCAGGACCTAACTAAATGTAAACTACTACTCTTCTACTTCTACTAAAACTAAAATTGCTAAACAAATAAAACATCGCTTACACAAAAACTATATATTAGAATGGACTGCCTTTATCGAGTGAACAATTGTTTTCTTTATTTGTTTTAATAATATCTTTACATAATAAATATTTACGTGATAACATTTCATCGGAGATGCTTTTATTTAAAAAATGTTTTAATGAAAATGTGTGCTATACAGCACCTCACATAAGCCACCATTTCCTCTTGTGCTTTTTTAGTTTGAAAGGTCTTGTGGGAAGGGCGGATGCATGAAAAATCTAGACTAGATGACTAGATTGAAATTGCACTGACCTAATTTTCTTGATAGTGTAAAGTTATTTGGTCATTTACAACAAAAGTAATACGATTTTTTTTTATAGCCACAAAAAGGAATTTTAATATTTTTGTAGACATATTGTAAAAAAAAAAGTATTATTATTAATAATATTATTAGTAGTATCTAACAATCTAAATCTAACATAGGCTAATAAAAATAAAGATGCAAGACTAGATTCGGACCAAGGATGCGCGTAGTAGCGTAGGACGCAATAATCTTCTTTATAAAAGGAGCGCCTGTAATGGATAAGATAAGATAAATTATAACATAAGTAGCCTAAAAAATACGATGAAAGAAAAAAGTATAATATATACAAAATTATTATTCAAAACGTTTAGAGCAAATTTTTATGGTTAAAATGCTCAAATTATTTTTTGAGACACGCCAGAATTTTCTTAAATTAATCAAGTAGGCCTATACAAAAATACAAACATTTTTTGGGGGGCATGGAATGCTAAGATTGCCTGAACAGTGGCGTAGCTAGGGAGGGGCAGGGGGGGACATATGTCCACGGGCGCCACGTTAGGGGGCGCCAAAATGATTATTAAAACTAATTATTTAATTTTATTTTGATGCAAACTAATCTATCCCAAATACGTTTGCAATATTGAATTTTGGAGCTCCACAAATATCTTCATTACAAACTGGTTGGCAAGCATGATTTTGGCGCCCCCATTTAGCATTAAAGACGCCATTCTACTCATACAACAAATGACACATCCACAATGTAGGATTGCTGATGGCGTTTTTTTTTTAAACAAAGATCAGTTCGGGTTCAAATATTATTATTCATATACTAAAAGTGGCATCTGGTTTTAACAATTATACAGGTCGGATAATTTCGAGTCGAATATACTTAGCATGAGTACACTCAGCTAAACAGGATCCAGTTCTTATCACATTTTTTGGAACAGTTGAAAGTATATATATATTGTTTTTCTCTCGTTCAACAACTCGTTGGGGGAAATTAAAAAGAGTTGTGTCAATCACAGTGAAGAGGGAGTCTGAAACACACTGGAGTGCATGACCAGAAGCTGTTAAAGCTATTTATGAAGGACTAGATGAACTAGTAGGCCTAGGGCTGTTGGAAAAATTATCAGAAGATGCAACTATGACGCCTGACACCAGAAGTGATGCAGAAACTTTGCTGGCAGGTATATTAAACTTTAACTTCCTAGTTTTATTACATCTGGAACATCATACTTGGAAAAATTGATCGTGTCCAGAAACGGTTGCAGGATCATATGAATTTCAAGGAAGCAGCAAGCATCTGATCTTGAATCGCTGGAGCAAGAACTTGTCAACATTCGTAATAATTTGAGCCAAGTTGCGGTAGACAATGGAAAAACAAGATGCGCAACTTTGGGAATCGAGGTAGCCTGGTTGACAGGAGGATTAGACGACAAAGGAGGATGCCTGGAGAATTAGCAAGAGTTGCAGGACTTTCTGCAGAAGAAGAATTGCACTGTTATGAACAGCGTAATTGATAGACTCAGTAGATATCAATACGGTTTTTACGTCTAAAGAAGCTGAACACCAAATTTGGATTTTTACTAGACGTCAAAACTCTTCTCGCTGAGACAAATGTCGATACACTTCGTCAAAATTGCAAAATTTCTACGACACTGACGTCAATGGTCACGAATTGTGCACAGCAATCGCAGACTGCAAAATGCTTCTCGGTGCCCGGACTGAAGTTCTACCGGAAACTCATTTGGATCTTCTTGGTTTTTTTGTTTCATATGGAGATGACGAGTTTCCGAATCTGCGCATTTCACTGCAAATACTTCTAACGATTGCTGTTTCATTTGCAAGCTCTGAGCGGTCCTTCAGCAAACTGAAACTAATTTTGTCTTATTTAATTCAATGGGACAAGATCGTCTGAGTCAGGGGTCGGCAACCTAGGGCACGGGTCAGAGTGATCTTGCACTCCTTAGCATCGAAAGTGAAACACTTGAGAATATTAATTTTGACAACGTGATTGACGAGTTTGCGACAGTCAAATCAAGGAAGATCAATTTGTTGTAGACTATGTCTATTCCAGTCATGTATAAGTTAATTAGTAGAATTTTTTTTCTCAAATAAATTGTTTACAATCATATCATAATATAGACTTATTAGTCTGCATTCTATAATTCTATTTCATTAAAATACCAGATGCATCGAAAATGAACCATATAAACCGTAAAATTTCAAAATTCAACGACGTGTCCGCTTGATTTCTTCTCAAACCCCAACACTACGTTTCCCAACACTCTGCCCCGGATTACCTTTGCTCCTGTCTTGAGCTCTACATCCAATCCCGCCCACTCCGCTCGGCTTCTGGTGCGCTTATTGTCCGCTGGCGAACGTGCTTTCTCCTACGCGGGACCGTCCGCTTGGAATCACCTCCCACTACAGCGTTACCAGAGCCCCAGCTTCGACACCTTCAGAAGCCGACTGAAGACTCACCTATTTCGTTAGCAATATTTGCGTATACATATTTTCATTTTCGTCTGTTGTTCATTGGCTGTATTATGTAACTGTCGTTTCAGCGCATAGAACTGGTATCAACGGGATATGCGCCATACAAGAATTATTATTATTATTAGTTTTTATTTCTAGTGTTATGACAAATGTTTATAAAGTGTATTTTCTTTCTTTTCTTTAAAGCATGTCTTTATGGGGGTTTAAAAAAATGTTAAAATCCTTTTTCTGATATTTGCCTAAAATGAAAAATAAAAATGGTACAGATAGTGATTTAGGTCTATTATAGATAGGCCTACTTGCATTGGTCGAGTGGACGAGTGATCGCATAGGCCTACTTGAATGCGTTGTTATCATAAAGAAGTGGGTGGGGAGTAAGGCTATTATTGTGATAATATGATAACCGAGCGTGGGTGTGCTTGCGTTGTGATATTCTTGGCACGCGAGCCAGACTTGGCGCGCAGAACGATTTTCAGTGGCACGCGAGAAACCTCCAAGAAATTTTTTTTATGTAAGTCAAAACAAGTTGCCAGGCAAAGTCTTCAACAGGGTACTCTTGGAGAGGATGAAGAATACAGTCGACCCACAGCTGCGGGACCGGGGCTGTGGAGTCGGAGTCGAGGAGTCGGAGGAAATTTGGGTACCTGGAGTCGGAGTCGGCAAATAATGCACCGACTCCGAGTGCTACTAAATTTAGATTGGAAAAAGATAGGGCTTCATTTATTTTAAACAACCGATCAATATGCCTACAGACATTAGTGATATGAGAAAGTAAAATATCTGTTTCTTCCTCTAAGTCCCCATCCCTAAAGATCCTATCCCTATTGTCATACTATAGCGGGTCGACACACAAAAAAAGTCTTTGAACTAATTTGAAATGCGTCATTAGACTGAACGTCATATAGACTGCTCGGCGCCGGTATTGATGTACAAGTGCCCAAATTACTAATTACCATTAACATTGTTTGTAATGATTTCAAATGCTAGGACATGGCACGCGCGGTTTTCTCGGAATGCTAAACACTGCCTTAGTAAACTATAGGCCTAGGCCATAGGTCCTAAATAAAAACTACTAGTGTACAAGTATACCTTTATTAGAGGCCTAGAGAGGCTTTTACACATTTACGATTCTTTCCATAATGTAATTTGCGTTCAATAGGCCTTCAAAAAAATGCCGCCTTTACGACTTATAAATGCGCTACGCACACAACGCACAATTAATTAGGAGCGGCAATCAGTGACGTATTTAGGCATGTTCCACATGTTCCATTGGAACAGGGGCCCCCACACAAAAGGGGCCCCCACACATCCCAAAAAGAAATGTTCGAGTGACATCCCCATATTTTGTTGAAAATATAAAATAAAATTCATTTATTCCCATACAATTTAAAGCGCTCCAGTTCAACCAAGCTACGTGCAACATAAAATTAATTTATGATTTTACAGAATGTAGTTTGAATTAACGGCCCTTTTCTGAGGTAGGCCCTATGTGGAAGGCAGGAAGACATAAATTTGGGAACAGGATCCCCACTGGCCCCCACATAAATTTAGGAACAGGGCCCCCATATAAATTTAGGAACAGGGCCCCCACAATCCTAAATACGGTCCTGGTGGTAGGATTTATACTTTTCAAAGTGTTGTGCTCTGCTTAGGGATGTTAAACGAAAACCGGAATACCGGATTCCGGTTTTGAAACCGAAAACCGGTTTTGATTTTCAAAACACCGCGTCTGTGCTTTATTATTAACGGCACTATTAAATACATAGGCCTATTCTTTTGATTCTCTTTCAACACATTATTTTACAAGTTATCATAAATATATGCCTCTTCATATGCTTCTTAATATTATGATCAACGATAATCGGTAATTTGATTATCACTATTGAAAAATTGAAAGCTATTATCGCTATTTATATAGCTATTTTTTTTAGTTCTAAAGAATTTTATGGTAAAGAGTACAAAATCATATTGTATTCACACAAATCAGCCCCTTGAATGCCCTGCAAACACTAATTAAGTTTGAAGTATTTTTCAAATATACATAATATAAAACTACGCACTTTTGGCTGTTCCGACATGTGACTTGTGACATTGCGCGGGGGGGGGGGGGGGGTTATAGAACCGATAACCGGTTTTAGCATCGCTAGTTCTGCTGTTACAGGGAACGCATCGCCCATGTGTAACCTAGCCTCTCACTGGTAAGGGAATAACCGTTTGTCCATTGGAGTCGCCGATCGTGACCTCTACTGATCAGGCCCCACAAGGGGGGAGGGGGTACAGCCGGTATGCCGTACCGAAGCCCTCACAAATTTAGGGGGCCCATGAATATTTAAAATTAAATTTAGTAGACTGTTGGCTTTCCATCCAGTAGTCCTGTGGTAATGACATGTAGATCTATGTTGCCTTTCTTTCCTTCAAGGAATGTACAAAAAAAAAATGCGCATATTAATACAGAGGAGTCGGGGAGTCGGAAGTAAAAAAAAATGAGGAGTCGGAGTCGGAACATTTATCTACCGACTCGCACTAAGATAGTTAACTTGATAAAGAAATCATATGAGGGTATGGCATACAGAGTTAGGCCTATACATGGAGGGCTACTCACAAACAGCTTCCAGGTCCGACAAGGATGCTTGCTGTTACTATTTCTACTTGCTATGGACTGGATTATGAAGAAATCCACCAGGGAAAAAAGGAATGGAATCCAATGGACTTTGTTGAAACAGCTGGACGACCTTGATTTTGCGGATGACCTTGCACTCCTTTCATATAGCCACCAACAAATGCAAGAAAAAAACACAGCAATGGAAATCGGCCTTAGCATCAACAAAGACAAATCCAAGATCCTGAAAATTAATCCCACCAGCACGAATGTCGTCACCCTTAACGGAAGCCAGCTGAAAGAAGTACAATCATTTACTTGTCTGGGCAGTATAGTAGACCAACAGGGCGTAACAGATGCAGATGTCAAGGCAATGATTTGAAAAGCAAGAGCTGCCTTTATATAGCTCAATAACATATGGAAGTCCAGAGTTGTCTAGGAACACTAAGAACCGACTGTTCAATTCAAACGTGATGGAGCTGAAACTCCAAGCATTCACCAACAGCTGCCTTAGAAGAATCCTGCAAATACGATGGCCTGACACCATCAGCAATGTCAGCCTTTTAGAAAGGACCGGCCAGGCACCACCTGAACAAGAGGAGAACAAGAAAAGGAGATGGGGTTGGATAGGTCACACACTACGCAAACCAGCAAATAACATTACAAGGCAGGCATTGAGATGGAATCAACAAACAACATTACGAGGCAGGCATTACAATGGAATCAACAAACAACATTACGAGGCAGGCATTGAGATGGAATCAACAAACAACATTACAAGGCAGGCATTGAGATGGAATCAACAAACAACATTACAAGGCAGGCATTGAGATGGAATCAACAAACAACATTACGAGGCAGGCATTGAGATGGAATCAACAAACAACATTACGAGGCAGGCATTGAGATGGAATCAACAAACAACATTACGAGGCAGGCATTGCGATGGAATCAACAAACAACATTACGAGGCAGGCATTGAGATGGAATCAACAAACAACATTACAATGCAGGCATTGAGATGGAATCAACAAACAACATTACAATGCAGGCATTGAGATGGAATCAACAAACAACATTACAAGGCAGGCATTGAGATGGAATCAACAAACAACATTACAATGCAGGCATTGAGATGGAATCAACAAACAACATTACAAGGCAGGCATTGAGTTGGAATCAACAAACAACATTACAATGCAGGCATTGAGATGGAATCAACAAACAACATTACAATGCAGGCATTGAGATGGAATCAACAAACAACATTACAATGCAGGCATTGAGATGGAATCAACAAACAACATTACAAGGCAGGCATTGAGATGGAATCAACAAACAACATTACAATGCAGGCATTGAGATGGAATCAACAAACAACATTACAAGGCAGGCATTGAGATGGAATCCCCAAGGAAAAAAGAAGAGGGACCGCCCAATAAATACGTGGAGGCGTGACCTGGAAGCCGAAATCACCAAGTTGGGTTTCAGCTGGAACCAGTTAAAGAGGAAGGCTCAGGATAGGAGAAGCTGGAGAACTGTTGTTGGTGGCCCATACTCCGACAGGGGTTGACGGGCGTAAGTAAATAAGTAAAAACAAGGTACGTCAGCATAACTAATTGGTGCTGCATGACGAACTACATGGGAATCACACTGTACGTCGACTGTTTTAGTTCAGGAATGTTTGTATGCAAAGTTCTCATCATTAGGACTTGCGATCTGTTATTGAATCTATTGTTAAGATAGTCAATTTTATAGTTCCTTTCTTAAGTCTCTTCTAGGAGAAAGTAATAAGGAGTATAGGTAAAGTCTTGGATCATCTTGTTTCTGGTCTGGAAGCAATTACTGTGTATATTGATAAAAAACAAAAACAATTCCGGTATTGAATGAGGAGAACTGACTGTTGAAGCCGATGTTTCTGAATGACATGGCGACACATTTCAGTGAGTTGAACTTGCATTTACAAGGCCGAGGTCTCAAAAAGCACTTGAAGTGAAGGGATTTCGGCATATTTTTCATTTTAAACATTGGCATCGAAATGTGACGATTTGCGGGAAAATCTGAAACGAATAGCTGCTTAGAAAAGTCATCTGTTGTCAACTGCTAGGCATTCTCTCTACTTTCAACTTAAAGTTTAATTTACACTAGTGAACATATTTTATCGAACATGAAAGCTGTTTTAATTAATCACTTAAACTTAACCACTCATAAGTAACTAAATATGTACCTGACATTGAACAATTAGCGAAGAGCATTCAAGGAAAAGACACTTATTAATTGATACATGCTAATTACATTCAAAAGAGTTTTTATGTTTTTATGATCATCTCTTTTAATTAAGCATAAATAACATTATTTCTAAAACAAATTTGTTTATTTTATTATTTTATTATTAGAATATATACTGCAATATATAAGATAAGATAAGATTGCTTTATTGATCCAAATGAATGGAAAATTGACTTGATTACATAAATTCCGTCTTTCAGCATAAATATATATAGGCCTATAAATATATGTAAGTATAAATATATATATAAATATATGTAAGTCTTGTAGGCTACTTATATTGCTTATATACTTGCATTATATTTTGGAATTGTTGTAATTATTAATGTCTAAAAAAATCCTTTAATTGACATTAATAATGCAGAAAATGTTTATTTACAACGTAAATTAATTTATACATCTAATTACACAGTGAAAAAAGGTCACAATGCTGAATTTATATAAAGAAATAATAATTTTTTTAAAGCAAAACTAGTTATATATTTTTTTTAATTAACTCGTTTGGCATCACTAGCAACAAATTTAGAGAATTTAATTAAAGTGAGATAATTTAGATCTAATCGTTTTCTTTGAGTTTTAATTATTTAATGTTTTTGCTTTGTGTCCTTTAAAAAATATAATTGGCTTACAATTTATACTTCAAATGGTAAAACTATAAAGATATTGAAAATTATATAAATATCATATGACTAAAGAATTTATATGAACATTTTTAAACATCACGTTTACTACCCAGTTTTTATTATTACTACGTATCTATTCATATCAACTATATTCGCATTTTTGATGACATGGTTTTTACCAGTATCTAATAATATATTGACCTAAATCTCAGTATGCTGAGATTTAACTAACTGTACATAAAGAATAGCAATTAAGCTTACTATAATTATATCTTGACAACTAAATTCAAATTTTGTTAGGCCCATATTAACCTAATATTATTATGTGTAAGTTGAGAAATGAAATTGTTTTATCCGTGAATGGATTTTGAAAAAAAAAACACGATGATAATAACAAACAGGTTCTTATACGTTTACAGACGTTCCTTCTAGATAGAAGATTATTACGTCCACTAGGCCCAAAACTCATGTAGGGCGACAGGGATCCGTCGGTGGCAGGCATAGAACCCGCGACCTGTCCGTTGGTTTTTGGTTGACAGTCCGTTGAACTAACCGCTGGACCAATTATTTGTTATTAGATATAAAACGCTTGATTTCTCTATAACGCTCCTTTTCTTTTGGTTTGCTACGGCACTAAATAAATTGTCTTATAAAAATAATATAGTTGAGCAGTTTGACTTTCACGCTGTCGGCACGCTAAATGATTTAGAAATCCTAGTTTGGCACACTAAAAGCAAAAGTTTGCCGACCCCTGCTCTATAACCTTAGATGAATGCCGATCCATTCCCCGAGACTGCTATCTTATGTTGAACTCTAATGATTAGCTAGACTACAGGTTCTCACATAAGCTACAGACGCTCCTTCTATCGGAGGCGTCAGAAAATGGCCCTACGAGTGCGTGGGGCCTTTGGGCGAGTATCATAAGGCGCGTTTCATATACTTAAGAGTAAGTTAAGAGCTTACGTGAAGCCTATAATAATATACTATACGCACACCCGCTTGCCTGCCTCTAATGCCTTACTTATATAGGCATTCTCATAATTGTTTAAAAAATGGAAGACATAACTATGTAAGTCCTTTTTTACTATTAGATTAACCTACATTACATAGGCCTGTTGTATTTGTTCTTTCGTTGATACACAGTGATCATCTACCAAATTAAAAGTAAGGATTCATACAAGTTTGGCTTGCAAAACCAGCAAGTTATAAAACGCAATCATTTCTGCTGAATTCGCTGCAGTTGGCATGCGCACATTCTTCTTCATATTACTGTGAAGACCCCGTTAAGACCGAGGAAAGAGTTTACAATTTAACTACAAACAGATGACAAGAGTTTCGCTTTAGGTAGGCCTATTTAGTCCAGCCCTTCAGTGAAGATTTGAAAGCCGTCACAGAAGGGGCAGTGATGGAGGCCTGGTCCAGTGTGTTCCACAGTCTAATGGCTGACGGAAAAAAATATTTGTAAACGTCGGTGCGTGCGTGTGGTACATGCAGTTTGAGCTGATGATCAGATGCAAAGTAGGCCTACCTTGGAGTGTATATCAAGAAAATCTCCACTGGGGCAAACAAGTCTAATCTATTTCTGACAAAGCAAACTGAGCCTGCGCCTTCGTCCATAGGAACCTCAAGGGATGCTACACCACGATCCAGACCCATTGTTATAAAAGTTTAGCTCAATCCATCCTGGAATACTCATCGGCGGTGTGGGACCCCCACCAACAACACCAGATATCAACGCTGGAGATGACCCAACGACGTGCAACACGTCGTATCCTACAGGACTACGGCCTCAAAACAAGCGCCTCTGCTTTGGTGGCTAAACACCATAATGAACCCCTACAACACCGCAGAGCGGTAGACAAAGCCACGATGATGTAGGCCTACAAGATCATGAATGACCACCTGGACATGTCCACACAGACAGGTCGCATCCAACAAATGTCCCGCTCTACCAGAGGTCATCAGTTCAAACTGCGCGTTCAACACGCACGCACAGACGTTTACAAATATTCTTTTTTTCCCCGTTATCCATTAGACTAGACTCCAAGTGTATTGAAGGTCATTAATTCATTCTTGCATTTTTATTAATGTTTTAATTGATGTTAAGTTACTGGTTTTCCTGGCTTGTTCAGGCAACCCATTCCATGCCCGAATGCCACTCGGGACGAAAGAGTAGCATACTTATATGCATTTGTTCTCGCATTAGGGACAAGGAAAGTGTTTTTGTCTTTATGTTCATCTGAGCTTTGCAACAGGTTGTTATTGTTTTTTTTTTCTAAATTATAGTTTAATGCCTTATGTATCATTAATACAGTACTTTACTCTTTGCCGTTCTAACCTCGAAGGCTACATGGATGAAATAGGTCTGAAAGCGTTACTTTCCTTTACATTTCAGTAGGCACAGTGTGCTCTGGTTAGGACTGGTTCCACTTAGACGATTTACCATTCTTCATTAAGTGTGAGTTGATGAATGTTTTTTTAAAAATCTAATGAGAAAAATGATGCATCATTTTTAATTTAGCCTAAATACCATTGATAAACATTAAGTTTATTCAAGGAAAATGAAAATGTCATTTCATAGATATAATTGTTAACAGGACATGCATCGTTGGTTAACACAGCAGCAAATCCACATACCCAATAAACTTATTCATAATTTCATCTAAAAGAAAGAGTTACTTATTTCATTTATAATTGTGCAGCCTATGTGAGTGTAGAAAAGCTTGCAACTCAAATTAAAAGTTCACAACCATCAAGTTCTAGACTAATAAGCCAGTAATAGGTGGACAATAGTCTTGGCCTCCCCCCCACCATCAAGTTCTAGACTAATAAGCCAGTAATTGGTGGACAATAGTCTTGGCCTCCCCCCCACCATCAAGTTCTAGACTAATAAGCCAGTAATAGGTGGACAATAGTCTTGGCCTTCCCCCCACCATCAAGTTCTAGACTAATAAGCCAGTAATAGGTGGACAATAGTCTTGGCCTCCCCCCCCCCCCCCCACCTGTGATCCACAATCCGGAGCAGGCATACTCTCAGTGGCATGTATTATAGGAATGTGTGCACCCTATGGGCCACACTACCCCATCATCACAATAGGTACCAATTAGAGTATTTATTACTGGATTCAAACAAGAGGACTTCATATCATAATTGCAATTCAAATAAACAACTTTGTTCCTGGATCCCCAGCAGTATAGGTCTATGGTACCAGCTAGTTTGTGAGTAGGAGTGACCAACAAATGACAGTGAAGAAGTTGCCCCTATGACCAAGTACAATAATAAATTCAGTCCAAGTACCAGATCACTTTATTTTCAGTTTATTACAAAGTAGTTAAAAATGTCAATGACTCAGATACACATTTTATAAAATTATTTCATTGGTTAAATTTCACTAACCTATATAATATAACACATTGTAACAATGAATATTTTCAATAGTTTTAGAGTGTGTAATGACAAAGCTAGAACTCTAACAGGCTCCGGGAACATTCATTATATTCATTTACATAACTTGACTTTGGTTAGGGTGTAAGTATAAGGTATTATAAGTATAAGGTAAAATAATAAGGTATTATCCTCAACTGTTTGCTTGTCTTGATTGTAGGCCTACAAGTTGAAAAATGAAATGAGAACACATTGAAATGCTGTATAAAGTTTTGTTTATTTTAAGCTACAGTGCAGGGGAAATCTAGAATACCATAGTTTTAGCTAGAATGCCATAGATTTAGCTAGAATGCCACAGATTTAGCTAGAATGCCATATATTTAGCTAGAATGCCGCAGATTTAGCTAGAATGCCATAGATTTAGCTAGAATGCCATAGATTTAGCTACAATGCCATAGATTTAGCTAGAATGCCATAGATTTAGCTCAACTGCCCTTGACTTTGCTAGAATGCCATCCATAATCTTGACTGACTTGTGAAGAAACAGAGAAAAGACTTCATTCTTTGCTAGACCCTCACAGAGCGGAACCTCTATAATTATTATATTCTTATTTTATTCTAATCATATTGGTATCGTTCAATGTTGTTTAAAAAAAAACTAAGACTAAAATAGTAAAATCAACAAACTCTAAAAGTCAATATTCTATTGTTCTTTATCCAGGTATAAACTATAGTAAGATTAGACATTAGGCACTTAGTTATGGTAGCAAGAGAATACAATTTAAAAGAAAATAAATTTAAAAAAAGACAACTCCAGTGGGTTCAACAGGTCACAATCAAACAATAAGAACTACATTTGTAATCAAACCTTTAAAACAACAAACACTAACAACAGCATGATATAAAACAATGTTGTGGCTTGACACTAACCTATGTAAAATAGGAATCAGCTATGACCCACTTTTGGAGTTTTATGTTCTTCATTGTGAAATGACACAATACTAAAGGCATAAATTTCATTGATTTATTCTAGAACAAAATAGGCTAAGAGTCAGGTATTATAATATTAATATGACAAAATGTCTGTCCCACAATACACCTTTAAAACAATGTTGGTATGAAAAAAAGTATGTATTTAAACATGTGGATAAGAAGATAAAAAATGGGGCACATTACATTGTATTGCTATGCACTAGGCGAATGTATTGTACTAAAGACACAACTTGCTTCACATTACATTGTATTGCTATGCACTAGGCGAATGTATTGTACTAAAGACACAACTTGCTTCAGATTACATTGTATTGCTATGCACTAGGCAAATGTATTGTACTAAAGACACAACGTGCTTCAGACTATTGGTCTATCCCAAGTCCAGAACATTGGAGTTAAATAAGGAATTAATAAATAATAGCACAAGTTTTAGTCTCTATGTAAAAGGAAGATGTTTTTGAAGATGTAGAAACCTGCCTTGTTCAAAGCCATCCACACTTAGGAAGATGGCGTAGTGAGGCAAGATAGGCCACATCTCCCGAGGCTACATTGAAAGATATAGGACAATACAATACAATAGGCATAATACTTATTTTATACACAAGTTAAAAATGGTATTTTTGTAATATAAAAGTACATTTGAGTATATCACTAATATATATATATATATAAAATGGTGATTCTATGAATGCATGATTGGTTTATAGTCCCGTTTCATAGAGCAGAGCCTGCAACTGGTGAACAGCTTGAATATAATATGATTTGGAATTAGTACAGTCGGACGAAAACTTGAGAATTCTGGGATTCATCGCCCAGTGTTACAGTCGCTCTGTATGCTTCAGACCAGTGTCACTGCCATTCAATGCCGCTGCCTCTTCATCTGTCATGACGGTAACCAGAGTTCCTACTGCTTGTCCAACCTCACCGGCTATGTGGAAAAGGTCACCTACGTTGGTACCACCTAAAAATGAACATTAGGTTATTTAAAAAAAAAAAGTAATTTTAATGCAAAGAATAGTAAGTAATTTGTCTTTGAAAAAAAATTTTGGTCAAGATATTAAGTGAAGCAATGTTTGCAAGTTTCTGTGGCCACAATATACAAGGGGATTGAGTGGCCAGCACTATATCCAGCCACTGTTACTTTTCTCTGAAACTAATGTCAGGTTATATTATCATCATTAATGGGTAGAATGTTGACTCAGGAATACCCTCCAGACCCATGAACAAAAATCCTAGCCTTCACCGAAACTTCAAACTCAGGAACTTCAGTATGGCAATCTATATTATGAAAGTAACACAACACCCAGACGTCTTCACTTTCCCAAGCTGATGTTGGGTAGCCTCAATACATAGACTCAAGAACACCTTTCAGAGCTTTAGCACTGTTGTAAATACATTGTAATACATCCACTGGATCTAACATTTAAGCATGGACTTTATAAAAACACAGTGAGTGTAATTGTCTTACCTCTAGCTTTGATCATGCTATAGTGAGGTGGGCTGTTTACTTCAGTCATGATGCCACTTATGTCTGGATCATCACCTAAACCTGAGAAATAGACAATTGAGGGGGGAACCAAGGGGAGGGAATAGAGAGAAAAGTTTACAAGTTCTAATTTAAAAGAAACACTTTTAATAAAGGAGGTCATAGGTCGAAGGAAGGAGAGAGAGAGCAGCTTAATAAATAAAATAAAAAGTTTCCTGTCTAACTAAATTGTTTCATAGAGCCAGTGAAGCAGCGTTCACTAGTTTCTGTAGCCACAGCATAATAGGGGATTGTGTGGTTAGCTCAATGCCCAGCCACCTTTACTTTACCCCAACTAAAGTCAGGTACCCATCAGAGCTGGGTATCTTAATGGACACCATCCAGACCCGAGAGCAAATCCTAGCCTTTACCAGGATTGGAACCCAGAACCTTCGGTATGCCAGCCAAACACTTTACCACTCTGCCACCGAGTCCTAAAGAAACTACATAGCTACATTTTAATCATTTACTGGTTATTTAGATAACAAGTTCTATATTCTAAGATTCAGAACTAATTCTCTTGAAAAAGAATTGATGATATTTTTTAATTAAGATATCTACAGTAGAGCCATATGTAATATTTAGTATGAAAAAATAATAAGTTCCAAATAAAAGTGTGATTCAAATTAAAGAGAATGAGACATTGAATATGTATGAAGCCTGGATTTATGTAAATACAAACTGAAACATGGTTCTACCTGAATGGCCATTAGTCTGTGGTGTTGATTCTAACTGTGGTGCCAGACGATACCGTGGTTGACCAGCATGCAGTGATCCAACAGACGAGGAGGGTGTGGTCATGGGAGTGGTCCGCGAGGAAGAATCAATGGACAAAAAGCTACGATCTCCCGGAGGCTGGAATTTAAAAAAAAACATGACATTCCTATACAACTTTCAAATAACAGACAATATATGAAAGCTAATCTCATTCCTAAACAACTTTCAAATAACAGACAATATATGAAAGCTAATCTCATTCCTAAACAACTTTCAAATAACAGACAATATATGAAAGCTAATCTCATTCCTAAACAACTTTCAAATAACAGACAATATATGAAAGCTAATCTCATTCCTATACAACTTTCAAATAACAGACAATATATGAAAGCTAATCTCATTCCTAAACAACTTTCAAATAACAGACAATATATGAAAGCTAATCTCATTCCTAAACAACTTTCAAATAACAGACAATATATGAAAGCTAATCTCATTCCTATACAACTTTCAAATACCGGTAACAGACTATATATGAAAGCTAATCTCAACTAGAACTAAAATACAATATTACTGAAATACTTGTTCCTATTGTTCTACACACCTGATCTAACAGCTGTTTTAGTCGACCCAATTGGGCCTCAAGCTGTTGATTGTGGTCCTCGAGTACCCTCATTCTGGCCTCCAAACGACCTTTGTGATGTCGCAGAAGCTTGGCTTCAGCCATCATCTCTTCATCTCTGTTGCTGTTGTTCACTCCATCCTCCTCCCCGTACAAGTGCGGTGAACTCTCTGACCTCTGCTGAGCAGCTTGTCGAAGGCGATCATACTCTGCTTGCAACGTCCTGATCAAAACATACACATGTGCCACAGAAATATTTATTACAAATAAAGGCAGTGATCATTTGTTTAACCAGTGCTTTTTTTGTGCCGGTACACACCGGTACGGCGTACCGGCACCTTTTTCAATGTGGGGAAAAAATTATTACTTTTCTTGTATAATAATGTTTATTATTAATTTCTTAGGCTATATTATTAATTTAATTTAGTATATTTGCAGTTGTCGTGATTTAGCTTGCATCAAGGTGCGAACTGGTAGTTAAAAGCACTGTGTTTAACATTATTGATAAGTGTTAGCACTTCTGAACATCAATGCCATTGGCAAAAATGGTTAGCCTCTAGCCATTTTTATTGCCAATTATTGCTAGTTCTAGTTTTGTTTCAATAAAAGGTCTATCTTACATTTATTGATCAGAAATTCTCACTTTTAGCACATTCAGCTGTGAAATGTATATATAATGTTAATTCTTTGTGGCGTTGCTATATTAAGAACCCTATGTGCCTGTAAGACATGAAACCATGTGTAGTGACGGCTTAAAGTACTTTATCTTTTGATGTCATCAAAAAACATTTTTGTAGACTTACCTAGACTAGAGAATTAATTAAAGCTCTGTCCTTGCATAAAAATTATCTCTAAGTATGTTTTTGTTGCTAGGCGTTAAATGTACTCAGAGCTTACATTATGTTTAGTTGGTAGCACAATATAAATAAACTTATTACTATACATATATTTATATATTTATATATATAGCATGAGGACAGATTTTTCCTTGTATTTCTAATTTACCTGTTTTCTTCTTCCAGATCATGAATCATTGTTTCCAGTTCTTGTCTCTGGTCAGCATCAACTGCCATCATTATTTGCATAGGGCTCTTCAGCTGGATAAAAGACAGAAACCATTCATTCATACAAGATATGTGACACTAACAAATTAGCGAGGGTGACAGCACCAAGAAATTCACCTTGTAGCACAGGGGAAAAAAAAGTCACCTACAGCGGGGAAAAGGAGAGTTGGTCAGAGAGATTGTAATCACTCTCAGAGCTATTCATAGTCTGTGACATAATAGAAAGGAATTGTTTTAAGCATGTGTGGACGTTTATACAAGTTTTAGAGTTGCTTAGTAATTCATTGCTATTACAGGATACTGATTGTGTTGTACATGTTCAGTAAATTCACTTGCTGAAGAGACTAGTTCTCATGCTGAATTATTGTCTGAAGGGAAGTCTGGAAGTTTTACATAGGATCACTTTTACAGTCATATTTTAGGGGGGTCAACTGGGTCTTGAATTATGCAAACAGTTGCCTTCCCTTCTCACTGTGGTGACTGCTATGGTCACCGACACACCTGGCCTGTTCACGGGAAGGGTGTGCGTTTTTTTAAACAGTAGGTTTTTGGAGTTTTTGCGAGAAGAGTTGGTAATGTAAGCGAAGCTGTAAGCGAGATATCTAAGACCTGGAATCGATAGTTGGAAGAACCAACCATTGTTTGAATTACAAGTAGAGATTTTGGATACCAACTACCTGTAACAAGTTGGCGTGCTTAACACTTCAACATAAAAGTACACATAACAATCACCCATTTATAATTGAATAAATGCTCAAGTTAAGATGTACTATTCTAATTGAATGACTGCTCAAGTAAAGATGTACTACTTACTGCATGTGAAGATGTATCACCATTCAGACTGGAACAATACTGAGCAATGAGATGGTGTTCATCTTCTCTAGAGAACCAAAACATAAATAGAACAATCATTATTTAAATGTTACTTCAAGATTTCATTCAACTGTACACATTCATATCAAGTTCAATGGTTGTTGTTGTTAAAAGCCAACAATTCTTCATTATAATGAAATTACAACTTAACATTTGGATACCTAGAACAACCAATACAGTATTTATATGTAAAAGGTCCAGCATTGCTGGATTTATAGGGAAAAATCTGAAAAAAAAAACAATTTGCAGAAACTTTGAGCAAAGAAATGACAAATATATTAAAAAGGTTAAAGCCTTTTAATGAAAAAAAAACAAAAATTTTTAGTCCTGTTAATATAACAAGATGCTACCCTATTAACAGGAGAAATAGTTTCACAAATAGTACTGAAGCTGGAAAACATGTACAAATTCAAGTTAATTTAATTTCATGTAATCATTAATGTAGAAGTTAAAAATGTAATAATTTGTTTATAGATTAAGCGTTAACATTTTAATATCAATGGTGCAGCTTATTTTATGACAATATTTAGAGCTAGGTGAAAGTAATTCAATATGTAATAAACTAAATGTTAAGACAACAATAGATTAGTATTTAGTTTATATGACTCCAAGAAATGATTATTTATAGAATCAAAACTAAAACAGAACACAAAAAGTGACAGAAACAAATAATAATTCTACTGCAAAATAAACCATTGACTAAGTAAATAAAAACTGAACATCAATAAATTGTTAGGTATATGTCACAGACAATTATAGATTCTCTGTTATTTCTGGTTTTCTAGTTATTTCTTATAAATTGTAATTTTATATGGCTGAATGAAATAAGAACAGAAATATTGCCCTACAGAAATATCTGGTTTATATATGAACATAATAGAGCAATGCAGGCAACTAAATGGCTACAGCCCTCTAACAGAGATTGGGTTACTTGAATAGGAAGATATAAAACAATTAAATAAGCAGACAGCAGAAGAAAATAAAAAAAAAGGAAATTGAGAAACCTTTTTATAATGTACTTAGACTTTATGATAGCTGCTATATGAGTGAGAGGTACCTCGGGGTCACTGTAAATAGGAACATGCTGTCAACAGTGTGTGCAATCATGGAGTTAAATAATAAATGTAGCCATGCACTCAACACTATAATGCTAACACAAACTAAGTGAATCAGTGATTAGTGAACAATGACAAACAAACATTCGCCCAACTAAGTGAATCAGTGATTAATAATCAATGACAAACAAACAATTGCCAAACTAATTGAATCAGTGATTAATAAACAATGATAAACAAACAATTGCCCAACTAAGTGAATCAGTGATTAATGAAAAATAATAGACAAACAATTGCCCAACTAAATGAATCAGTGATTAATGAACAATGACAGACAAACAATTGCCCAACTAAGTGAATCAGTGATTAATGAACAATGACAAACAAACTATTGCCCAACTAAGTGAATCAGTGATTAATGAACAATGACAAACAAACAATTGCCCAACTAATTCAAACAGTGATTAATAAACAATGATAAACAAACAATCGCCCAACTAAGTGAATCAGTGATTAATGAAAAATGATAGACAAACAATTGCCCAACTAAGTGAATCAGTGATTAATGAACAATGATAGACAAACAATTGCCCAACTAAGTGAATCAGTGATTAATGAAAAATGATAGACAAACAATTGCCCAACTAAGTGAATCAGTGATTAATGAACAATGACAAACAAACAATTGCCCAACTAATTCAAACAGTGATTAATAAACAATGATAAACAAACAATCACCCAACTAAGTGAATCAGTGATTAATGAAAAATGATAGACAAACAATTGCCCAACTAAGTGAATCAGTGATTAATGAACAATGATAGACAAACAATTGCCCAACTAAGTGAATCAGTGATTAATGAAAAATGATAGACAAACAATTGCCCAACTAAGTGAATCAGTGATTAATGAACAATGACAGACAAACTATTGCCCAACTAAGTGAATCAGTGATTTATAAACAATGACAAACAAACAATTGCCCAACTAAGTGACTCGGTGATTAATGAACAATGACAAACAAACAATTGCCCAACTAAGTGAATCAATGAGTAATGAACAATGACAAACAAACAAATGCCCAACTAAGTGAATCTGTGATTAATGAACAATGACAAACAAACTATTGCCCAACTAAGTGAATCAATGAGTAATGAACAATGACAAACAAACTATTGCCCAACTAAGTGAATCAGTGAGTAATGAAAACCATTCCCAACTAACTGAATCAGGGATTAATAGCCCATGATAAATAAACCATCCCTTAACTAAGTGAATCAGTGACTAATGTACAATGATAAACAAATGATATACTAACTAACTGAATCAGTGATTAATGATAACCATCCCCAATCAAGTGAATCAGTGATTAATTAACAATTATTTAACAAACCATCCCTTAACTAACTGAATCAATGATTAATGAACAGTGATAAACTAACAATCCCCCATCAACCAAAACAAATTAAGATATTAATTCTTCTATGTTACAGAAGCTAATTCTGTATTATTGCATCCTACACTAATTTGTGGTTTGAATATATTATTGAATTAAGGTTTTAAGTTATGCTGATTCAACATTTTGGAGGAAAATTGAAATATTTAGATTTAATGTTAACAAAATATTGTTTTATTTCTTGATTTGACTGAATGTGCAATTTATATTTTTTTAATTGTATCAATTATTTAAATTAAATGTGTAAAATCAAATTAAAAAAATTAAAAAAAAACGAGAAAAAAAATTGCCACTGCCTTAATGAAAGTAAAAACTATACCTTGGTTTAGCAAGAGCAGAAGAATGCATTTGAATCAAATTATGTTCATCTGACATGCTGTAAATATTGAGTGAATTCAACACAAGGATGTTATGTTTGGGCATCAGCACTAATGAGACTGACGGAGTACATATTCAAGAACACTCCCCATCCCCAAGGAATACAAAATAGTGGCTAATATGTACACAAGTTCTATAGTACACAAGGTGCAAATAATCTAGGTGAGTTGAAAAGGTGTGAAGAGTAAGCCATTCATATTAAAATTCCAGCCAACTAAAGTTGATACATGGATTGTACAGACTAATTGTTACAAGGATATGTTGTAAGATATATATGAAAGGAGAGCAAACATTAATTGTTAGTTTAGCACTGAGCTACCACACTAGTTGTAGTTAAAAACTAATGCAGGCATAGTTGCTTAATCCTTGCTTGGGTAAAGTTGTACATAATGACTCAGATATAACCATCACTAAATGAAAACCTGGTATATTAGCTAGTTTTAAAATTAATAAATCACAGTGAATATAGATAGTGTTTAGTTAACAACTTTACACTGCTATGGAGCAAAAAATGCATTAGACTAGTTCACACTTGCATGTAGCCAAGCTACCGTAAGTAGTATATGTATAACACCAATGAAAAATTAATGGCTTACTGATATAAGTAGAAAGTATATTGGAAGAAGAGCTTGTGCAACCCGAGTGTGTGGAGTTAAAACTACTCTTGTGCACTCATTTTATCTTTGTATATAATTGAACATAATTTCAGGCATTGAAAGATTTTTTTTCGTGAAAAAGCCATCCATAATGTAATGAAAAGCTAAAATATTTCTTGGTGGTTACTTGCAAATGGCTTTAAACAAAATAACCCAGTGAAGTGAGTGCATAAATTGAACATGAGCTCTAAATTTAGATGGTCTCAAACCAAACTTAAAAAAAACAAAAACAAACTACCTGGGTATACTGACTGGATTGAGCTGTTCAGGAATAGGTTTAATTGGCTCAGATTTATTTAGAATCTGAGGAGCACCATTAACTTTATCTTCACTCTTGCTTGACATAGAATTCTGAGATCTGAAGTCAGGATATACAGAAAGTTTTGTTTCTCTAGTGTGACATTAACAGCAAATTTTTACAAGTTTCAGATTTACAACTATAGCGTAATAACAGCAAATATTTACAAACTTCCAATTTACAACTAAAGACAACTTTGTGGAATGAATAGTTTGACTGTTAGGTTTATTAGTAGTAGTAGAAAAAAAAAGATCCCTGAACAATTTCTACCTTGAACTATTCAATGTTTTTGTGGCTTCACTGATCAATGCATGTTCATCGTGTCTGAAACATTAGCACAGCAACACATCAACATGCACAGTCTTATACAGTAAGTAACAACTTGCATTCAACTCTTTAGTCTCATATAGTAAATAACAACTTGCATTCAATTCTTTAGTCTCATATAGTAAATAACAACTTGCATTCAACTCTTTAGTCTCATATAGTAAATAACAACTTGCATTCAATTCTTTAGTCTCATATAGTAAATAACAACTTGCATTCAACTCTTTAGTCTCATATAGTAAATAACAACTTGCATTCAACTCTTTAGTCTCATATAGTAAATAACAACTTGCATTCAATTCTTTAGTCTCATATAGTAAATAACAACTTGCATTCAACTCTTTAGTCTCATATAGTAATTAACAACTTGCATTCAATTCTTTAGTCTCATATAGTAAATAACAACTTGCATTCAACTCTTTAGTCTCATATAGTAAATAACAACTTGCATTCAACTCTTTAGTCTCATATAGTAAATAACAACTTGCATTCAACTCTTTAGTCTCATATAGTAAATAACAACTTGCATTCAACTCTTTAGTCTCATATAGTAAATAACAACTTGCATTCAACTCTTTAGTCTCATATAGTAAATAACAACTTGCATTCAACTCTTTAGTCTCATATAGTAAATAACAACTTGCATTCAACTCTTTAGTCTCATATAGTAAATAACAACTTGCATTCAACTCTTTAGTCTCATATAGTAAATAACAACTTGCATTCAACTCTTTAGTCTCATATAGTAAATAACAACTTGCATTCAACTCTTTAGTCTCATATAGTAAATAACAACTTGCATTCAACTCTTTAGTCTCATATAGTAAATAACAACTTGCATTCAACTCTTTAGTCTCATATAGTAAATAACAACTTGCATTCAACTCTTTAGTCTCATATAGTAAATAACAACTTGCATTCAACTCTTTAGTCTCATATAGTAAATAACAACTTGCATTCAACTCTTTAGTCTCATATAGTAAATAACAACTTGCATTCAACTCTTTAGTCTCATATAGTAAATAACAACTTGCATTCAACTCTTTAGTCTCATATAGTAAATAACAACTTGCATTCAACTCTTTAGTCTCATATAGTAAATAACAACTTGCATTCAACTCTTTAGTCTCATATAGTAAATAACAACTTGCATTCAACTCTTTAGTCTCATATAGTAAATAACAACTTGCATTCAACTCTTTAGTCTCATATAGTAAATAACAACTTGCATTCAACTCTTTAGTCTCATATAGTAAATAACAACTTGCATTCAACTCTTTAGTCTCATATAGTAAATAACAACTTGCATTCAATTCATATCAGCACAAAAAACAATAAGTATAGAGGTTTAAGAATCTTTACATTTTCTGAAAAAAAAAAATTCCTAGTAGTTTTTAACCTATTGTATATCTCTAAATGTACTTTGAATTCAGTAACTTTTCCCTTGATTGGCTGCCTAAATATCTAAGAATTGGTCAAATAAATAGTTCTATGAAATATACAAATACACTGGGAGGTTTATACTTGACATAAAGTTTATCAGACTAGCGGAATGAAAACTATAGAGTATGAAAGAGTCATGCATAAATAAAGGCAAGAGATATTTATACACTAGACACATGCTACAGTAAGGGGCAGCTACAGTAAGGGGCAGTTACACAAGGTGCAGCTTCAGGCTTATTAGCTGGAGAAATTTTATTTTTTTAAACACAACAAACTGGTTATTTCATTTGTACTGGATGTTTGTTTACTTAAGTTTTTAGCTTCAGGTTTTGAACATTGAAATAGAAACAAATAGTTTTTCAATGAAAACCATTTTTGAGTTTATCATTGATACAAGCTGAAAGCTATTAGCTAGACATCCAGAGAAGTGAAATAACCAAGTTTGTCTGTAAAACTATTCACAAGCTGAAGATACAGAAATGTAGGAAATTAAACTTACATGTCAAGTGGTGCCCCTTGTCTTTGTTCCACTTCAGCGATTCTGTTGGCAATAAAAATGAAAACAAATAATTACACCAGTAGGAACACAAGTCATTGAAAGTTTCCTGACACTAGAATAGATTCAAACAAGTACTTTTAGATCTAGCCAATTCGGAAAATAAAATCATCAGTGATAAAAAAAGACCATATTGCTCTGGTGGAGAAATGTAATGGGCAGCGCGTTCGGCTAGCGTACGGAAGGTCCTGGGTTCAAATCCTGGTGAAGGATTTTTTTCCGGGACTGGAGGGTATCCCTGAGTCAACCCAGCTCAGATAGGTATCTGACATTAGTTGGGGTAAAGTAACGGCGGCCGGGCATTGTGCTGGCCACACATCCCCTACTAAGCCGTGGCCACAGAAACTGGTGAACGCTATGATCAATTTGGTCTGAAGGGTACTTTACTTACTACTGAGAAATTTAAAACAAGTAAATATTTTTCTTTCTAATTCATTGATGATTAAAATTGTGTTGATATTAGATGCAGACCATAT
The DNA here is from genome assembly GCA_949126835.1 of Anisus vortex. NCBI lineage: Eukaryota > Metazoa > Mollusca > Gastropoda > Planorbidae > Anisus > Anisus vortex. Next base: position 44,448,239 of record OX421497.1, read on the forward strand.
TAAATCTAAAAAATGCAATGGTCACTAACCTGCTGGACATCATCTCAAGTCTAGAATGCATGTCTTGAGATATGCTGTGCTGGGGGGACGGGTTAGGGCTGTTCAAATAAAGAAATAATTTTATAAATATTAAATCTAAAAAAATGTATTGGAAAAATATTGTTTTCTTTTTTTTTTTTTTTTTTTTTAAACAAACAGCTTTTATGAGTGGAACTAAAGAATTGAAAGTGACTCGCCTCTCCAATGTATCTCCTTCTAAATGAGAATCTACAGGGAGATAACCTCTGCGAGGATGTTTCTTGAAGTGACGTTTGGACTTGAATTTATTTTTGAACACTTTAGAGAAATCTCTCACATCTTCCCCTGAGGTTGTCTACAAAAAAAAAAATATAATTTTTTTTTTTACAAAACACAATGAGGAGTAACAACTATAATGACAAATGGCAGGGTTGTAATGCTTGTTTGATACTAACTATTTGATACTTATTATGTTACATAAAGAAATATATTTTATATGAAATTCTCATGTAAAATAATTCGACTGTATTTACAGTTGTGCAGTATTCTTGCATTGGATGGGTCAACTTGTGGCTCTTTGCTGTCCGTCCAGAAAAGAAACAATTTTGACAGACATCAAAATTAAAGCATTTCAAGCACCGATACCTGGCCAGAGAAAAGAAATAAATATATAGGATGCAGTTTCTTATCTTACATGTTATATACGTTCCTTCTATAAAGAAGATCATTGTATTCTACGCAAACATTTGCTTCAAAAGCTACAAACTAAGAAATTTCTTCTTCACAATACAACCAAGTTCACTATAAATGTACTCACCTAAAGCCAACGATGGGGAAATCTTTACAAACATTACATTTAGCCTGGTGCTTGGCTGTTTCAGCAGCTGCTAGTCGATGCAGTACAGGTAGCCAGACTAAAGACTGAGGTTCTAGTTTCAGCCATTCCAGGAAGTGAGATGCTTCAATTTCTGGTCTACCATGAGCCTAAAGAAAAATACGTTATGGTTATATGTGCAGATACAATGGTGGTTTGCAAGGAAAATGTCTATGAATAAAAACTAACAGATTGTAAGGAAGATTTAAAAGTTGTACTTTTTCAAAGCAGCTGCGGACACTAGGCTCTATGTTGCTGCCACCAAATGATGCTATCTCCCCCAACTGCCTTGGAATCTGCATGCAGTCATGTAAGAGAAGTCCCAACTTTCTCTGGTCAGCGAAAGCATTGGTATCAGCAATCAACCTAAACAAGTCTTCAAGCAGGAGAAAACAAAAGAAGCTTGTTGATTGGTTTGGACAAAAGTGAGTATTACAAGACTTTCAAACTTACAGTTGACAAACAGATTAAATTTGTTATAACAAATAGTTATATTTACTGTGCCATAATCTTCTAAAATTACAGACGCTCATTCTATAAAGAAGATTATTGCATCCTATGTATAAAGAAACTTACATCTGTATTTATCCTCCAGTTGGGCTTGGCATAACAAAACAAGACCAACTTTAAAGGAAAGGGCTCGAACTTTACCACTCCTTACACTGGTATTGAAAGAATAGATAATTCATGTGAAGAAAAATATTTCAAGGAGAGTAAACACAATAACATAAAACTACAATGACTCGTTAAAAAAACTCATTATATAGCAAGTCATAAAGTATATAACACAAAACTGATCCTAGCAATCACCTGTCATAAATATCCAATATCCAGTTCAGTGTCAGGTCTATGGAGAGTGGCACATTAACAACTTCTGGATGGTCTTTAGCTGCTGCCTCAAAAATGGTGGACAAACACTCAATCATCTCCCCTACATCTATCAGCTTATCGTTCCGTCCCCTTAGACCATGGCTGTCGAAAGCTTCCACTGCCATTTGTAAGGAAACCATGTCCACTGGAAATATAGAGACAAGCAACACTATAGACTTTTTCACATAACAACAACACTCTCTAATTAAGCTAGAATATTAATATTAATTCATCAATACACCATTTTTTATTTAAACAATTTGACTAATCAACATTCAATAAAATAAAATTTATATTATATTTTGTAACATGTAACTATTACTAACTATTATTACTATTTTAACATATAACTATTAATATTTTAATATATAAGTTTTATTAACTATTATTAATATTTTAATAAAAAACAAACTATAATTAATATTTTAATAAAAAAAAACTATTATTAATATTTTAATAAATACCTATTATTAACTATAATTAATATTTTGATTTATAACTATTATTAATACTTTAATATTTAACTACAAATGAAATTTATAAAAGATTTATTAAAGTCTAGTCAAATTGAAACACGTTTAATATGAAAGTAATGTAGTGCTAGAAACTCTTGAACTTAATAAAAAATAATAACACTATAACAAATGTTATAAGAATGGTTTACTTCAAATGCATCATCCTTCATATATACTTACTGAAAAGCTTCTTCTGTAACATTCTCAATTTCATCCCTGTTCTATATGCAGCGAAACGAATTTTGTTTAACTCCACTGAAAGGTGAGATTTTAGCATTAGGGATAAACATGATACATGAACATGTAAAATCATTCCTTAATTATTTCAATGTTTTTGAAAAGCTCAATAGTTATTGATGCCATAGTAACTGCAATTCCTTGTATGTTAACCAAACCAATATTACAATTGGAAACTAGATAACAAACTCAAGATTTCTGGTAATCCTATATGTAAACTAAAACCATGTATTTGACATGGAACCTTTAAAAGGTAATTAGAAGTTTTTTTTTGTTTTCCTCTATATTTTGCATTAACATTTGAGATGTTGAAGTAACAAACATAGATTAGACTGAAGTAGGGTAAGGGTGTACAAGTGTTAAAAAGTTACCTAGAGCGTCCATAAGAACAGTGAGTTGAGGATGATCCCATTGGGTGGTTTCTGTTTCATGACTAGAATAGAAAAACACAAAGACACAGTTCAACAGTATTCAACTTTAGCTTTGTGCTGGCCACACAATGCCCTATTAAAGACACAGTTCAACAGTATTCAACTTTAGCTTTGTGCTGGCCACACAATGCCCTATTAAAGACACAGTTCAACAGTATTCAACTTTAGCTTTGTGCTGGCCACACAATGCCCTATTAAAGACACAGTTCAACAGTATTCAACTTTAGCTTTGTGCTGGCCACACAATGCCCTATTAAAGATTTTGATTTAGGTGACTATTACTTTTATCTGCACCCTCTAAGTTAACATAAAAATGGGATACTAAGACCAGGGACAGAAGTTTTAAAACTAAATACAACTTAAATTTGTAACTGAAGAATTATATAGAGTTAAATGCAACTAGCTAAATATGATTTTACTAATCTGCTCAGTAAAATCATTCCCAGTTTAAAAAAAATTAAAAGTGTGTCATATATTTTTCCAATTGGCAGTGAATATCCAAGATTAAGATTTCAATAAGTCAATGTTGAAAGTAGCCCTAGTTGTACATGTGATGGTAAGATAAGCTCATATTGACTTACTTGATGTAATAAGGCACTTTGTTAGTGGCTACAGCCCTTTCCCATGGACTATTTACAGAATCTGAAAAAGGAAGGAAATTAATCAGCCCATCAAATTGAACATGAAGTTTTTTTTAACTATCATATAATATGTAGCAGGGTTAACATTGTTTCAGTTTAATGTTTGAGGCTGTTCAATAATTTAGTACTGTAAAACAGTGTACATAATGAATGTCAAAACTAGTTATAATATTATAATGGTTCAATATCTGAATGGTAAAGTCTGTAAACAGAATCTCATTATGTATATTCAACACTTCCTTTATTCTAACTTGAATCTATTGCTCTACTGACCATCTGCACTATTGAAGTCTTGGAGAAATAAACTGTATATATTTAATGTATAGGTTTAGTATTTTGAAAATTGCTAATACTGAGTGTGTGTCTTGCTAAAACTATGTGTGTGTATCTTGCTAAAATTGTGCATGTCTTGCTAAAACTCTGTGTGCCTTGCTAAAACTATGTGTGTCTTGCTAAAACTGTGTGTGTCTAGCTTAAAACTATGTGTGTCTTGCTAAGAGTGAGTGTCTTGCTAAAACTCTGTGTGTCTTGCTAAAACTGTGTGTGTCTTGCTAAAACTGTGTGTGTCTTGCTAAAACTGTGTGTGTCTTTGCTAAGAATGTGTGTGCCTTGCTAAAACTGTGTGTGTCTTGCTAAAACTGTGTGTGTCTTGCTTAAACTGTGTGTGTCTTGCTAAAACTGTGCGTGTCTTGCTAAGAATGTGTGTGCCTTGCTAAAACTGTGTATGTCTTGCTAAAACTGTGTGTGTCTTGCTTAAACTGTGTGCGTCTTGCTAAAACTGTGTGTGTCTTGCTAAAACTGTGTGTCTTGCTAAAACTGTGTGTCTTGCTAAAACTGTGTGTGTCTTGCTAAAACTGTGTGTGTCTTGCTAAAACTGTGTGTGTCTTGCTAAAACTGTGTGTCTTGCTAAAACTGTGTGCTTTGCCCCTAAATTGCCTACCCAAATAAATCATGAATGCTGTTCTGGTTGTGTAACTGGTTACAACAGCGACCTTTGACATCACACACCACACAGAAAATAAGTCTCAACATATCACCAAAAGAACCAACACAATCTGGGACACCTTGCTAGGAAACACGGACACACTTCGTGCACGATTAATTCCAGGAAAAAAACACCCAGAAATGTAAAAACTTTAGTTGGAATGTATAATGTAGTGACTGTAGTGTATCGGCCTCATGTCTCCTCAAACGAACATGATCATGTCCCTGACATAATGACATAACGACAGTTCTATCCTGATACTGGAGAATAACGGACTCCAATTTTTGAAAATCAAGCAACCAAGATGAGAAGGATAGTTCCATGGAAAATTTTGTGTGTCAAATTTTTGTGTGTGATGACTAATGCAAACTCCGATGCCTGATTTGCCCCCCACAAACTAGTTTGAAGGAAAAAAAAATCGATCCTGACCAGTTAGAGCTTAAACACATGAGGAGACACATTGGTGTGCACACATTACAAGCACATTATTTAACAACCTCGTAAATTACCCTCCTCATATTATAATCAAGAGCCCGTTCGCTCATTGAACACACAACATCGAATTTTTTTTGGTTGTCAAGACTTTCATAAATTTTCTTTTCGTTTACGGAAGCCCGTCGTTTTTCTTTTTTTTTTTTTACCCGCTGACCTGTCACAGGTCACTGGGCGAGTCTATGTCTCTTAACCGTTCCTTATCAATACAGACATGTAGATCTTTAATGTTGCTTTCCGATCTAAAAGTGGGAACGGGTGGTAAGCAGTGATAGAGTCGTCAAAGGGAGAGAATAAAGAATACGCACACACAAGAAAGCAGACGTAAGATTATTGCACGAGTTTTCAGCAGTACTAAGCTCCCCTAGTGAGTAAGCAACATTTTACACTAGTACACATATTAACGTCCACAGATATATTTTTTTCGGATAAAAACAATTTATTTCTAGAATGGGTCGTTTCTAGATCTATATTTTATTAATAAAATAGCAAGAAAAACCACATTCCTATAAAATCTAGGCCTGCGTAGTAAAAATAAAATATCCATCATCCCGTTAACACAACGCTTATTTAACAAGTGACAATAAAAACATCTAGACCTAGACCTATTGTTTTGACGGCTGCTGGTAAAAAAAAAGAAGCTAATGTGGGAATGGAGAAAGAGGGACAGTGAGGGGGAGAACTAGGTCAGAAAAAGTAGTAGGCTACATAACGAGGGAAGAAGTGAGGGGGAAGGGGGAAGTATGGGAGAGGAAGTCTGTCAACTCTCTGCTTCATCTCTAGAACTGTTCACGTGTAAGAGAGAATTGATCAAGTTGTATTGATTCCAAGCGCGTCATCAATGAGATTCACTCAAATGGTTGGGATTGCCCGCCCTTGACCTTTCCGTGCTACGCTAAGATAACACCACTGCCTCGTCTAATTGTATTTTGGTCGATAATTTGCCTCCCTTTGATTAACCCAGTAGTAAAAAAAAACAACAAAGGAGTGAATACAGTTGATTGCTTTATTTCTCGTTCAGCTACTGTAATTTGCTAGTAGATAAACTCGTCTGCTTTAGTTCTGCAACTAAATACACCGCGTCCATACTTTTTTTTTTTAATATAGATCTACAGGAAACGATCGACTTATAGATTTAAATCAGGTTAGGTCAACATGGAATCTCGCATCATTTGTTGAATGGTTAAAATGAATGTAGTTAGTCTAGGCTACTTTCTGTTTTAGTAAGCCATACAGAGGACGTGAAGGTGGAGTATGGTAGAGGAAGTCTTCAACTCTCTGCCACAAATGCATACATGTACTCGATCTATCTTCCCGAGTGACATCCAGGCATGGAATAGGTTGCCTAGACAAACCAGGAAACCAGTAACTTATCATTTAAAACACTAATAGAAATGCAGGACTAGACTAAAACCGCAGATAAAGCATAGGACGCACACAGGACGCAATAATCTTCTTTATAGAAGGAGTTTATGTAATGTGTAAGATAATATATTATTGTGTATAGGCCTACAAGAAGGTAAAGTATTTGCATTCAGTTCAGTAATGAGACTTTATTTATTCAAATAAAAAATAGATTAAAAGAAATACGTTTGTACTTTAAAAAAAAAGAAAGACCAACAAACAAAACCAAAGCCCCAGATAAGATAAATATGACAACACCAAACGGTACTATCCATAAATATGACAACACCAAACGGTACTATCCATAAATATGACAACACCAAACGGTACTATCCATAAATATGACAACACCAAACGGTACTATCCATAAATATGACAACACCAAACGGTACTATCCATAAATATGACAACACCAAACGGTACTATCCATAAATATGACAACACCAAACGGTACTATCCATAAATATGACAACACCAAACGGTACTATCCATAAATATGACAACACCAAACGGTACTATCCATAAATATGACAACACCAAACGGTACTATCCATAAATATGACAACACCAAACGGTACTATCCATAAATATGACAACACCAAACGGTACTATCCATAAATATGACAACACCAAACGGTACTATCCATAAATATGACAACACCAAACGGTACTATCCATAAATATGACAACACCAAACGGTACTATCCATAAATATGACAACACCAAACGGTACTATCCATAAATATGACAACACCAAACGGTACTATCCATAAATATGACAACACCAAACGGTACTATCCATAAATATGACAACACCAAACGGTACTATCCATAAATATGACAACACCAAACGGTACTATCCATAAATATGACAACACCAAACGGTACTATCCATAAATATGACAACATCAAACGGTACTATCCATAAATATGACAACACCAAACGGTACTATCCATAAATATGACAACATCAAACGGTACTATCCATAAATATGAGAACACCAAACGGTACTATCCATAAATATGACAACACCAAACGGTACTATCCATAAATATGACAACATCAAACGGTACTATCCATAAATATGACAACACCAAACGGTACTATCCATAAATATGACAACATCAAACGGTACTATCCATAAATATGACAACACCAAACGGTACTATCCATAAATATGACAACACCAAACGGTACTATCCATAAATATGACAACACCAAACGGTACTATCCATAAATATGACAACACCAAACGGTACTATCCATAAATATGACAACACCAAACGGTACTATCCATAAATATGACAACACCAAACGGTACTATCCATAAATATGACAACACCAAACGGTACTATCCATAAATATGACAACACCAAACGGTACTATCCATAAATATGACAACACCAAACGGTACTATCCATAAATATGACAACACCAAACGGTACTATCCATAAATATGACAACACCAAACGGTACTATCCATAAATATGACAACACCAAACGGTACTATCCATAAATATGACAACACCAAACGGTACTATCCATAAATATGACAACACCAAACGGTACTATCCATAAATATGACAACACCAAACGGTACTATCCTCTACTATTCCTTCCAAAACTTAAACAATGTCAAGATCTAACTTTCACACCCAAACACACTTTTTTTAAAAACAAAAACATCAAGATTAAAACACTTTTTCTAACAGTAAAAAAGAAAACATTTCTTTAAAACAAAGTAGCCTAATAAAAACACAAGATAATATCTTTATTCAACCCTTTTTCTTGAGTGACTATTAAGCATGGAATGGGTTGCCCGAGCAACTGCCTTACATCAATTTAAACTCAGATTTAAAGTCATTCTTATGGTAAGCTAAGGTGTAAATAGTTACTCACTGGTTAAGAAATGCTGTGAGTTTGGTCCGTAGGCATTCAATGCTGTCTGGAGATGCTGAAGTCTGTCTTGTAACATGCTGTGTAGACTTTCCCATCTGAAACATATATATATATATATAGTCTATGTATAATTACATGTATTTAAAGTGTGTGTGTTCCTTTGTGTGTATGTTTGGGAGATGTAAAGACAATTAGTTTAAGCCTCCCTTTTGTTAGTGTTAACATTGTGTTCAAGTGATAACTTCATTAGCTTAGTCACAGTCAGTATTCAGTTTTCTATTTGTCATTATACAAAATATTCAAGTTTTTGAAATGAGGAGGAAACTCTTCATAACTAATCAGCAATAGAATAATACTCTAGTGAGAGTCACCTACCTCTTTGTGAAGTCTTCCAATCTATGTACATTGTGGTGGGACAAAATGACATCTGCTTCCTGGAGTCTATTGGCCTGGTCTGTGACATCATCCACTTCACCTTGGAGTGGGTACTTCAGTTGGAAGGTCTAAAGTTGAACAAGTCACTAACATTAATACAACATCAACTCACACACGAAAAGTACTAGGCCTACATATTGGTTGCCCTAACTATGAAACAAAAAGTAAAACACCTGTTATATACTTGAAGCTTATCAATTGCATGTCTTAAATCTATCAGTGCTATACTCTAGGAGGTGGAATAAAAAGTTTTAGAATTCAGTGGTTCTCTAAGTGTGTCTGTGGCACTAAAGTCTTTTCAATGACACTGTAGAGTCTTCACACACATAGGATGGGACATGGGGGCTTAGCAGCAGCACGCTCTTATTGCATATCACAGGTACCTGGTTCAAATCCTGGTCAAGGCTTGAATTTATTCCAGAGCGTATCTCTTAGTCTACCCAGCTCTAATGGATTCCCAACATTAGTTAAGTCAAAGTAAAGGTGGCTTGCGCTGGCCACACAACCTCTTAGTATGCCACAGAAACATTTTGAATGATGCAACACAGGATCATCTTGGTCTGATGGCGATACTATACTACTCACAGATTAGGTTATAAGATGTTGATGTGGCTAATCACATATTAGGTTATAACATGTTGATGTGGCTAATACACACAAAATCCAGTTTATGACACAATAAAGGAAGAATTATTGTACAGAAACTACAACAGAAGGGGAACTTACTTTAGTAAAGGAAGAATTATTGTACAGAAAATACAACAGAAGGGGAACTTACTTTAGTAAAGGAAGAATTTTTGTACAGAAACTACAACAGAAGGGGAACTTACTTTAGTAAAGGAAGAATTTTTGTACAGAAACTACAACAGAAGGGGAACTTACTTTAGTAAAGGAAGAATTCTTGTACAGAAACTACAACAGAAGGGGAACTTACTTTAGTAAAGGAAGAATTTTTGTACAGAAACTACAACAGAAGGGGAACTTACTTTAGTAAAGGAAGAATTTTTGTACAGAAACTACAACAGAAGGGGAACTTACTTTAGTAAAGGAAGAATTCTTGTACATAAACTACAACAGAAGGGGAACTTACTTTAGTAAAGGAAGAATTCTTGTACAGAAACTACAACAGAAGGGGAACTTACTTTAGTAAAGGAAGAATTCTTGTACAGAAACTACAACAGAAGGGGAACTTACTTTAGTAAAGGAAGACTTCTTGTACAGAAACTACAACAGAAGGGGAACTTACTTTAGTAAAGGAAGACTTCTTGTACAGAAACTACAACAGAAGGGGAACTTACTTTAGTAAAGGAAGAATTTTTGTACAGAAACTACAACAGAAGGGGAACTTACTTTAGTAAAGGAAGAATTTTTGTACAGAAACTACAACAGAAGGGGAACTTACTTTAGTAAAGGAAGAATTATTGTACAGAAACTACAACAGAAGGGGAACTTACTTTAGTAAAGGAAGACTTCTTGTACAGAAACTACAACAGAAGGGGAACTTACTTTAGTAAAGGAAGACTTCTTGTACAGAAACTACAACAGAAGGGGAACTTACTTTAGTAAAGGAAGAATTTTTGTACAGAAACTACAACAGAAGGGGAACTTACTTTAGTAAAGGAAGAATTTTTGTACAGAAACTACAACAGAAGGGGAACTTACTTTAGTAAAGGAAGAATTATTGTACAGAAACTACAACAGAAGGGGAACTTACTTTAGTAAAGGAAGAATTCTTGAACAGAAACTACAACAGAAGGGGAACTTACTTTAGTAAAGGAAGAATTCTTGTACAGAAACTACAACAGAAGTGGAACTTACTTTAGTAAAGGAAGAATTCTTGTACAGAAACTACAACAGAAGGGGAACTTACTTTAGTAAAGGAAGAATTCTTGTACATAAACTACAACAGAAGGGGAACTTACTTTAGTAAAGGAAGAATTCTTGTACATAAACTACAACAGAAGGGGAACTTACTTTAGTAAAGGAAGAATTCTTGTACATAAACTACAACAGAAGGGGAACTTACTTTAGTAAAGGAAGAATTCTTGTACATAAACTACAACAGAAGGGGAACTTACTTTAGTAAAGGAAGAATTCTTGTACATAAACTACAACAGAAGGGGAACTTACTTTAGTAAAGGAAGAATTCTTGTACATAAACTACAACAGAAGGGGAACTTACTTTAGTAAAGGAAGAATTTTTGTACAGAAACTACAACAGAAGGGGAACTTACTTTAGTAAAGGAAGAATTCTTGTACAGAAACTACAACAGAAGGGGAACTTACTTTAGTAAAGGAAGAATTATTGTACAGAAACTACAACAGAAGGGGAACTTACTTTAGTAAAGGAAGAATTCTTGTACAGAAACTACAACAGAAGTGGAACTTACTTTAGTAAAGGAAGAATTCTTGTACATAAACTACAACAGAAGGGGAACTTACTTTAGTAAAGGAAGAATTCTTGTACATAAACTACAACAGAAGGGGAACTTACTTTAGTAAAGGAAGAATTATTGTACATAAACTACAACAGAAGGGGAACTTGATTTAGTAAAGGAAGAATTCTTGTACATAAACTACAACAGAAGGGGAACTTACTTTAGTAAAGGAAGAATTCTTGTACATAAACTACAACAGAAGGGGAACTTACTTTAGTAAAGGAAGAATTCTTGTACATAAACTACAACAGAAAGGGAACTTACTTTAGTAAAGGAAGAATTCTTGTACATAAACTACAACAGAAGGGGAACTTACTTTAGTAAAGGAAGAATTTTTGTACAGAAACTACAACAGAAGGGGAACTTACTTTAGTAAAGGAAGAATTATTGTACAGAAACTACAACAGAAGGGGAACTTACTTTAGTAAAGGAAGAATTCTTGTACATAAAATACAACAGAAGGGGAACTTACTTTAGTAAAGGAAGAATTCTTGTACATAAAATACAACAGAAGGGGAACTTACTTTAGTAAAGGAAGAATTCTTGTACATAAACTACAACAGAAGGGGAACTTACTTTAGTAAAGGAAGAATTCTTGTACATAAACTACAACAGAAAAGGAACTTACTTTAGTAAAGGAAGAATTCTTGTACATAAACTACAACAGAAGGGGAACTTACTTTAGTAAAGGAAGAATTTTTGTACAGAAACTACAACAGAAGGGGAACTTACTTTAGTAAAGGAAGAATTATTGTACAGAAACTACAACAGAAGGGGAACTTACTTTAGTAAAGGAAGAATTATTGTACAGAAACTACAACAGAAGGGGAACTTACTTTAGTAAAGGAAGAATTCTTGTACATAAACTACAACAGAAAGGGAACTTACTTTAGTAAAGGAAGAATTCTTGTACATAAACTACAACAGAAAGGGAACTTACTTTAGTAAAGGAAGAATTCTTGTACATAAACTACAACAGAAAGGGAACTTACTTTAGTAAAGGAAGAATTCTTGTACATAAACTACAACAGAAGGGAACTTACTTTAGTAAAGGAAGAATTCTTGTACATAAACTACAACAGAAAGGGAACTTACTTTAGTAAAGGAAGAATTCTTGTACATAAACTACAACAGAAAGGGAACTTACTTTAGTAAAGGAAGAATTCTTGTACATAAACTACAACAGAAAGGGAACTTACTTTAGTAAAGGAAGAATTCTTGTACATAAACTACAACAGAAAGGGAACTTACTTTAGTAAAGGAAGAATTCTTGTACATAAACTACAACAGAAAGGGAACTTACTTTAGTAAAGGAAGAATTCTTGTACATAAACTACAACAGAAAGGGAACTTACTTTAGTAAAGGAAGAATTCTTGTACATAAACTACAACAGAAAGGGAACTTACTTTAGTAAAGGAAGAATTCTTGTACATAAACTACAACAGAAAGGGAACTTACTTTAGTAAAGGAAGAATTCTTGTACATAAACTACAACAGAAAGGGAACTTACTTTAGTAAAGGAAGAATTCTTGTACATAAACTACAACAGAAAGGGAACTTACTTTAGTAAAGGAAGATTTCTTGTACATAAACTACAACAGAAAGGGAACTTACTTTAGTAAAGGAAGAATTCTTGTACATAAACTACAACAGAAAGGGAACTTACTTTAGTAAAGGAAGAATTCTTGTACATAAACTACAACAGAAAGGGAACTTACTTTAGTAAAGGAAGAATTCTTGTACATAAACTACAACAGAAAGGGAACTTACTTTAGTAAAGGAAGAATTCTTGTACATAAACTACAACAGAAAGGGAACTTACTTTAGTAAAGGAAGAATTTTTGTACAGAAACTACAACATAAAGGGAACTTACTTTAGTAAAGGAAGAATTCTTGTACATAAACTACAACAGAAAGGGAACTTACTTTAGTAAAGGAAGAATTCTTGTACATAAACTACAACAGAAAGGGAACTTACTTTAGTAAAGGAAGAATTCTTGTACATAAACTACAACAGAAAGGGAACTTACTTTAGTAAAGGAAGAATTCTTGTACATAAACTACAACAGAAAGGGAACTTACTTTAGTAAAGGAAGAATTTTTGTACAGAAACTACAACATAAAGGGAACTTACTTTAGTAAAGGAAGAATTCTTGTACATAAACTACAACAGAAAGGGAACTTACTTTAGTAAAGGAAGAATTCTTGTACATAAACTACAACAGAAAGGGAACTTACTTTAGTAAAGGAAGAATTCTTGTACATAAACTACAACAGAAAGGGAACTTACTTTAGTAAAGGAAGAATTTTTGTACAGAAACTACAACAGAAAGGGAACTTACTTTAGTAAAGGAAGAATTTTTGTACAGAAACTACAACAGAAGGGGAACTTACTTTAGTAAAGGAAGAATTTTTTTACAGAAACTACAACAGAAAGGGAACTTACTTTAGTAAAGGAAGAATTATTGTACAGAAACTACAACATAAAGGGAACTTACTTTAGTAAAGGAAGAATTCTTGTACATAAACTACAACAGAAAGGGAACTTACTTTAGTAAAGGAAGAATTCTTGTACATAAACTACAACAGAAAGGGAACTTACTTTAGTAAAGGAAGAATTCTTGTACATAAACTACAACAGAAAGGGAACTTACTTTAGTAAAGGAAGAATTCTTGTACAGAAACTACAACAGAAGGGGAACTTACTTTAGTAAAGGAAGAATTCTTGTACATAAACTACAACAGAAGGGGAACTTACTTTAGTAAAGGAAGAATTCTTGTACAGAAACTACAACAGAAGTGGAACTTACTTTAGTAAAGGAAGAATTCTTGTACAGAAACTACAACAGAAGGGGAACTTACTTTAGTAAAGGAAGACTTCTTGTACAGAAACTACAACAGAAGGGGAACTTACTTTAGTAAAGGAAGACTTCTTGTACAGAAACTACAACAGAAGGGGAACTTACTTTAGTAAAGGAAGACTTCTTGTACAGAAACTACAACAGAAGGGGAACTTACTTTAGTAAAGGAAGAATTCTTGTACAGAAACTACAACAGAAGGGGAACTTACTTTAGTAAAGGAAGAATTCTTGTACATAAACTACAACAGAAGGGGAACTTACTTTAGTTCTATCTATTTCAGTTTGTAACTCCCCTATGATTATGTCCCCTACATTAGGCCAGTCTTTCACTTCCCTTTCAGCAGCTACCAGTCTATCATGGAGACTATCCATAGACTCATGGAATATTCCCATACGCTGAAAGAAACAGAAAACATTCAAGACAGTGAAATATTTGTATGTAGTGAACACACACACACAGCAACGCCTAAACAATCATTTTAATTATTTGAACATAAAAACAATCAAGCACAAAGTGGACGTCCCCTTCCCAAAAAAAAAAAAAAAAAAAAACATTTTTCAGAAGAAATAAAAAACTGCATACATTTGACATGGCCTTTTTTTTTACAATGAAATTGTAGCAAATCGATTGGACAATACTATGATATATTTTTAGACATCATGGGGGATTTCCTAAGGAAGATTTTGATACCCACATTTTTTTCTTTAACATTTCCCATACAACAATTACATTTAAATAACATAGAAGTTATAGTTTTCCTTCTCTAATGTGTAGTAAAATTATAAAAATGACAAAGGCATAGACTATAGTCATTTGAAAATTGTAAAATGAATATGAAAGTCAAGACAAATATAAAACAATGTATAAATGAAGCAACTGACTTCTATGACTTCATCCAGTTTCAGCTGCCATTTGATAGTGTCGGTCTTTAGGTCTTGCCACTTTTTGTTCAACAGCCTGACTTGATGACGAAGTTTACGAATCAGATGTCGAGCATCTGGAGTCCCATCAGGCCCGCTGTCATCTAGATATAATAACGAGACAACGTACAATCAAAGATTATCCTTTACACATCACATGCACTGGTTTTCATTACTGTTTTATTAGTATTAGTATTCTTTTAGCACTAGGGAACTGCAAAATCTATGTTACTATTTACTATAATAGTGAAATATTAACCTAAAGACATTGAATTTAAGTACAAGGTGTGGAATCTACTTCCCATTCAACTCAGGCAAACAAACTCTACTGTTACTTTCAAAAAGAACTTAAAAACTGATTATTTCAATATTTACCTTAGACATACTGTCTTACTTATGGGTTGGGTTAGTTAATGCTACATTTATTTGATTTGTCTTTTTTTTAATCATCAATTAGCTCTGTCACCTAGCCTAGAGTGATATCCATGTTCTTAGTTGTACGTTAAACGCCCTCTGAGCTTACATTATGTTTGTTAGCAGCACTATACAAATATTATTATTATTATAGAATACAAAGGGCCTGAGAAGTCAACTACTATAACACCAATTGAACGAGTTAGCTTGACTCTACTTCTAGTCTTCTTCTTATATCTTCATATAATATACCGGTAGGTTACAGAAGCTTTTTCTATACAGAAGAATGTTGCATTTTCTCTTATATGTGGTTGGAGGGTTTGAGTCTAGCCTTGTATTTTGACAATGTTGTATTCCCTGATTAGATAAGAAACAGGATTTAAATGAATTTGTCATTGAAATAAAAGTTTTTATCTCTATAGATGAGTACTTTTTTCAATGTGTTGTGAGTTGTATATATTAGAATGAAAGAGTTCTTCTGTCAGATGTTTATATACCAACAACCAACCTGCACTGTCTCCACTAATGTAATAGCTTAGAAGTTGTATATCTAAGAATGAAAGAGTTCTTCTGTCAGATGTTTATATACCAACAACCAACCTGCACTGTCAGATGTTCATATACCAACAACCAACCTGCACTGTCAGATGTTCATATATTAACAACCAACCTGCACTGTCAGATGTTTATATACCAACAACCAACCTGCACTGTCAGATGTTTATATACCAACAACCAACCTGCACTGTCAGATGTTTATATACCAACAACCAACCTGCACTGTCAGATGTTTATATACCAACAACCAACCTGCACTGTCAGATGTTTATATACCAACAACCAACCTGCACTGTCAGATGTTTATATACCAACAACCAACCTGCACTGTCAGATGTTTATATACCAACAACCAACCTGCACTGTCAGATGTTTATATACCAACAACCAACCTGCACTGTCAGATGTTTATATACCAACAACCAACTTGCACTGTCAGATGTTTATATACCAACAACCAACCTGCACTGTCAGATGTTTATATACCAACAACCAACCTGCACTGTCAGATGTTTATATACCAACAACCAACCTGCACTGTCAGATGTTTATATACCAACTACCAACCTGCACTGTCTCCACCACTGTCACAACGAATGTCCTCCCCTTCTTCTCTCAGATAAAACTTGCCAGCTTCTAGACTTTGTTCAATTATTGGACGCTTCAGTTCCAGCTGATGCTGCAAATGCTGAAAGAAATGTCCAATAAAATAGTTAGACAAGAAATCACAGATATTTTAAAATTATTTTATATAACCTGTAAATGCATTTCTCTTTTTCCTAAAATGTAGCAAGTAAAATCACGAAATGAAACTTCAATAATATTAAGTCAAATAGTTGACTCTTTGAGTTCATCACTTTAGTCTTACTTTAACATTCAATGAATGAATGTAAGATTTGTTGAACATGTTTTCAATATTGCAAAAGAGTGCATTCTATTACCTGTATATATATATATATATATATATATATATATATACATATATACAATTAAATTGTTAAATGTTCTTGTTTTACTAGCAGCTTATATATGTGTTCAATACTGCTGTAAATACTCTAGGCTACTTTATTATCCAATTTTTATTTTATATTGTCTTTTTCTAATTGAAAATACCATGCTCTAGTAAAGTAAACAAATGAATAATAAATTATCTTTTATGTTACAGACACTCCTTTTTATACTGAAGATAATTGCACCCTTTGATTATTTATTGGTATACTATATACAAGTTATTAAAAACAAAAAATTCACAAAAGTGGTAAAGGTTGAAGAATTTATAAAAGAACATTCTAAAATACTTCACTATTAAATTTTGTAGAAAGTAAACACTGGTCTAAACACAAATCAGAAAATAATATTGAAGGATCTTTTTTTAAAACATAAAAAAATGTGAAAAAAAAAGGTTGTTTATAAAGTCTTAGAGCTTTACATGAAAGCTACAGAAAAACAACAACTTAGGAAAGCTACAGAAAAAAAACTCAAATATAGACATCCAGAGTAAGCTCCCTTATGTTCTTTATTCAATTAAACACAGATAACTCTAGTTGTGAGAATAGTTGGAGGGAAAATTTCATGAAAGTGATAGCTTGTTCATGTTTTTTTCTTCTGTCCTTGACAAGAAGAAGATGTGTCAGAAGTTTTGGAAGAAAAGAAGGGGGAGAAAACTGTGATCATTACGTTTTTGAAGGCTGTGGTAATTACAGGTCTTGAGTTGAACATCAAAACCAGAAGGCTGAAAAAGATTTTAATTGTAGCCAGAGGCAACAGCAGGAATTATCAGGTTTGAGAGCAAAGGTCTTTTTCAGGAAGGGCTAATCCAGAAGATGTATTGGGCTAGCTTTACTGGGTTATATATTCGGCTATCTTTACTGGGCTATGTAATGGGCTATATTTACTGGCTTATATATTGGGCTAGCTTTACTGGGTTATATATTGGGCTAGCTTTACTGGGTAATATATTGGGCTAGCTATACTGGGTTATTTATTCGGCTACATATTGGGCTAGCTTTACTGGGTTATAAATTGGGCTAGCTTTACTGGGTTATATATTGGGCAAGCTTTACTTGGTTATATATTGGGCAAGCTTTACTGGGTTATATATAAGACATAAAGAGAGAGAAAAACCCATAAGTAACAAATGTGAAGGTCATTACCTGGTTCTCCAGTAGTTGCCTCTGTACACTGGCAAGGTCACCCCCAATAGGTTGCTGCTGCTGGAGTTCTCCTTGTCTTGCCACTACCCAAGCCACTAGACCCTGCAATGTCTTCACTAGGCGAGACCATTGTTCAGCATTGCTTTCTAGTCGACTCCTGAGGATAGTTTAAAAAAACAACAAACAATAACTTTAGAACCACTAACAAAAATATACTGGGTTTAACAACTAAAATAATTTCTGAATTCCCCAAATTTCCTCAAGGATTACTAAAAAAATTCACAAACCAATATGGTATTTTCAAATTGTGTTCAAATTAACTGGTAATGCATATACTGGTAGGTAGTTTTATTTGTGGATTTTTTTTCAGCCTACTCATAAAACTCCAAAGAAACATTTGATAATAGGTTTAGAGATCCTCTTTAACAACAGACTTATTGATTATTTAAAACTATTCTTTGTTCTGCTCTATCCATCATTGTGAAATTCCCAAACTTTCCCAAACTTGAAAAAAAAAATCCAGTTTCCCAAACATTCTCAACCTTGGAAAAAAAGAAATTTTCCAAAAACATTCTCAACCTTGAAAAAAATCTACCAAACTTTTTTAAAAAGTTTCCCAAACTAGAAAAATCCAGTCAGTCACCCAAAATTTCCCAAACCTGTAAGACCCCTGCTGTAAAAATTGGCTGACCAGTATGTAAAGTCAACTCAAACTCCAGTGTCCAGTATGTTAGACTAACCTAATCTCCATTGATTTCTCCATCAGACGAAGCCAGCGTTTGTTCATCTCCTCTAGTCTGGCCTGGAGCTTATGGGAGTCTGAGGCCACCATGTTTCTTATCGCCTGACTTCCGCTATGGTTCAGACTGTCAAATGTGCTCTGGTGGGAGTCAGCTTCTGCTTGCAGATCCTGCAAGTAAACAAACAGGAAACATTTAATAGCCATAGAACCAGTTACACCAGGATACAACCAATTATAAGTCTTATATAAACAACTATAGATCCTATATAACCAATTATAGACCCGATATATCTTATATGTTACAGTCGCTCCTTCTATACAGAAGATTACTGCGTCCTACGCTTTTCCTGCTTTTCCGTTGTTTGAGTCTAGTCCTGCATTTTGTTTTAAATGGTCAAGTTACAGGTTTTCCTGCCTTGTTCAGCTAACACATGCCATGCCCGGATGCCACTCGGGAAGAAAGAGAACTTATAAGTACTTGTTCTTGCATTTGGAATAAGTCAATAAAAAAAAGAACTTTTGTACTTGTGTTGATCTAACAATTGTATTAT
The DNA here is from genome assembly GCA_949126835.1 of Anisus vortex. Taxonomy (NCBI): domain Eukaryota; kingdom Metazoa; phylum Mollusca; class Gastropoda; family Planorbidae; genus Anisus; species Anisus vortex. The sequence continues at coordinate 44,467,680 of OX421497.1, forward strand.
ATCGTTGTAGTCTTGTATTTCTAAGTTAGAATGTAATGCTTTCACGAATTATTACAACTTTTTTTTCTTTGCCTAACTAAGTACTGAACATAACATACAAAGCAGCATGGTTCAGTAGCGGAAAATTTATAGCAAACCATGATGTAATCTTAACAATGCATATTTCTCTTAGCTAAAAAAGAAAATCCATAAACCATAAATGTTTCAACTGCTCCAACTAAAAGGACAGCCTTTACGTTTTGTATGTCCTTTTGTCTTGTTATTATAAATTCACTAATCGATGGAGAAGATTGTGTACTAAAGTATGGTTTGTGTGTAATATGTATGAGCCCTGTACTTGTTACAATAAAGTTCCCATACAGATAGGAATGCTATGGTGGTATCAAACAGCCGCTTTCAGTCAAATTAGATTAGATAATCCATTAGATAATGAATGAGCGCGGCCAGTCTACACTCAATAGAAATACTAATAGTTGCCTAAAGCCTAATACAATTTAAAAAAAGAAAGACTAACTTTCGATTATCGGATTTCATGAGTTAAGCAAATAACTGCATTCCCTTTATATTATTGTGTTAAAAACTATTTTTTAACAACTGAAATCTTAAATATCTTCGGAAAATATATTTTGTCTCATTCTTGAATACTCGACTGAAGGTTTGGTGCATATATCGTATTTGGCACAGTTGTGGTTATATTAACGCCTATTACTCAATTAACTTTACTTGCATGCTAATATTACATTATAAATAACAGTATAGTGTACTGACAAGGGACCAATGGAGGTATTATGCAATAGTTAGTGGACCATGCATATCTATTTTGTATTCTTTTCTCTATTCCAGAAATGCTTCTATTTAATTATTAAACATCTTCGCTCATTCCTTGTTGTATACCTTCATTGTTCTGGTTACACCGCTATACAAATATATTAATGGAAAGATAAAGTTAACGGTTGACTTGATAAGCAAGTAGCATATCGTTGCCAGCATGTAGATTTGTTTTTGTCTGAAGGTGCTACAATCTTCACCTGAAGGTGATAGTATCATGACCTGCGGGTGATAGTATCATGACCTGCAGGTGATAGTATCATGACCTGCAGGTGATAGTATCTTCACCTGCAGGTGACAGTATCATGACCTGCAGGTGATAGTATCTTCACCTGCAGGTGATAGTATCATGATCTGCAGGTGATAGTATCATGATCTGTAGGTGATAGTATCATGACCTGCATGTGATAGTATCATGACCTGTAGGTGATAGTATCATGACCTGCATGTGATAGTATCATGACCTGAATGTGATAGTATCATGATCTGTAGGTGATAGTATCATGACCTGCATGTGATAGTATCATGACCTGTAGGTGATAGTATCATGACCTGCATGTGATAGTATCATGACCTGTAGATGATAGTATCATGACCTGCAGATGAAAGTATCATGACCTGCATGTGATAGTATCATGACCTGTAGGTGATAGTATCATGACCTGCAGATGAAAGTATCATGACCTGCATGTGATACTATCTGGACCTGCAAGTAAAACTATCTTGACCTGCAAGTAAAACTATCTTGACCTGCAAGTAAAACTATCTTGACCTGCAAGTAAAACTATCTTGACCTGCATGTAAAACTATCTTGACCTGCAAGTAAAACTATCTTGACCTGCAAGTAAAACTATCTTGACCTGCATGTAAAACTATCTTGACCTGCAAGTAAAACTATCTTGACCTGCAAGTGCTACTATCTTGACCTGCAAGTAAAACTATCTTGACCTGCAAGTGCTACTATCATGACCTTCAGGCGGAACCATCTACACCAGCTAGTAGTACGTGAAGCTCTATAAAACACGTGCTATTCTAAAGTAAAATGGCGTAAGATCTGATTAGCCAGCTACCGTAAGACTCCAATAAGAAGATTGCTAGCAGCGGAAATAGAAAGATGCTTCAGTTTGAAACAAGATACTGCTTCCATTCCAGGAAATCGTTTTTTCCCCCGTATCTTTAAAAGAAAAAAAATCCAAAATAAACGCATGATTAGGCCCTTGCTTATCGTAGCCTTTTTGTGTGTGTGTGTGTGTTTCTTTGCATTTTAGCAGAATGAATGAATAAACACACTTTAGATTTTTAAAAAGCGAAAACGGATTTAAAGCAGAAAATAAAACCTTTAATACGGTGAGTCCATTGACCGCGATATTAAATAGAAGAAGAAAAGTTGAATTACAATTCAAGGATAAAGTTGAGATAAAGTTGAAAACTAAACAAAGAAATTTATCCACAATAATAAACAAATTAACTGAACAACAATAATAATATTTATAAAAAAACAACTCTTAAAGAGCAACTATAACTTATGTGAAACTATAACAGACATCATCTAGATAAATAGGCTACTTATTAAATGGATAAGTATATAGACGTTCCTTCTAGATTCTAGATAGAAGATTGTCATGTTCTCTAGGCCCCAAAAACTACTACAGGGCGGCAGGGATTGGTCGGTGGCAGGTCTAGAAGCCGGGCCGTTTTGTGGACAGTCGGGTGAACTAACCGCACGACCAGCCCAAAAAATAAACATTTGTTTATTATAACTGGCTTAGTGATACAAATTTACGTGATAAAAATAACAGTTGCGGAACATATACTATAAACGGGACAAGGAGTAGAGAAGGAACACCTTGTACTGAATTGTATATATGTCGAACAAGGGAGACTACTTAAACAATTAGATCAAAAAAAGGTAAAATTAACTACTCAAACTTTCCAAACAAAAATAATGTATCAACATTGAAGTGATGATGGCGTCATTCTGCGTCATTTATTGAATTGATGGTGGCGTCATTCTATGTCATTCATTGAATTGATGAACATTAGTTATTCTTCGTCATTCAAACATTATGAAGTTATTTTTCTGTTTACTTTACACTTGTATTTTATTTTTTAATACTTTTGTATAAACATCGGGAAATCATACAACATAAACCATGTATAAACATCGGGAAATCATACAACATAAACAAACCATGTATAAACATCGGGAAATCATACTACATAAACCATGTATAAACATCGGGAAATCATACAACATAAACCATGTATAAACATCGGGAAATCATGCAACATAAACCATGTATAAACATCAGGAAATCATACAACATAAACCATGTATACACATCGGGAAATCATACAACATAAACCATGTATAAACATCGGGAAATCATACAACATAAACCATGAATAAACATCGGGAACTCATACAACATAAACCATGAATAAACATCGGGAAATCATACAACATAAACCATGTATAAAACATCGGGAAATCATACAACATAAACCATGTATAAACATCGGGAAATCATACAACATAAACCATGAATAAACATCGGGAAATCATACAACATAAACAATGTATACACATCGGGAAATCATACAACATAAACCATGTATAATCATCGGGAAATCATACAACATAAACCATGTATAAACATCGGGAAATCATACAACATAAACCATGAATAAACATCGGGAAATCATACAACATAAACCATGTATAAACATCGGGAAATCATACAACATAAACCATGTATAAACATCGGGAAATCATACAACATAAACCATGTATAAACATCGGGAAATCATGCAACATAAACCATGAATAAACATCGGGAAATCATGCAACATAAACCATGAATAAACATCGGGAAATCATACAACATAAACCATGTATAAACATCGGGAAATCATACAACATAAACCATGTATAAACATCGGGAAATCATACAACATAAACCAAATAGACTTTCAATTCTGAAGAATAACATTAACCCCTTCCTGTCTAATTATAACTGACCAATTGACCCCTCACCTTTCACTTCACTATTTTGATAACCCCATGGCCGTGTAGCAAACTAAACATCAGACTCACAGCCATAACCTTTCAACCCGAGACCAAACTTGTACTGCTCCATTTGCCTTTGCCCATTAACAAAACAATGCCACGGGGTGTCTTACCTCACCCCCCCCTCCCATTTCTCCATGTTACACGAACAAGATCAAGACGACCAAACCACTGGCCGGCGGTCAGTGTTGATGCACGGAACAAATCCTATTGGGGGGATTTATTCACGTGAGCTATTAATGTCAGAAACAAGACAACATCATTCTTTCCAAGGGAGCAGAGGCGTCATCTCGGGAATGAATGACAACCTGGCAGTACTGCCAAAAACATCGTTTATTGGGCACTTATTGTTTTATTGGTTGAACTTGTAGCATTGGAAATAAATAATAGAAAATAAATAATAAAACAAGAGAATACACTATCACTATAAACACTATAGCTCACGAAGACAACTGAAACTAGATAAAGCTTTTAGTCTATAAGTGACGTATAACAGACAGATATAGTCTTTGGAAACAGTCGGACAACTCTCCCACCCCTAATTTTTCCTTACTTACGGTATGTTGTCAGAACTAACTTCTTTTGGATGAGTGAAAAGGTTTCTTTAAATTTCACTCACACTTGAATTATTTCCATTAAGATTCACACTATAGGCCTACAGCTTTCACTTGCAATTAATTTGCTGTATAGATATATTTATTTTAACGATATTTCACTTTTGGTTTGTCCTGCCCCCTTCCCCTCTCAAAAAAAAAAAAAAAAAAAAAGAGTGCAATTTGATCATGGAATCTCAATTGTTTAAAATACAATAAGAATGAAATGTTCTGACCTAATCCATCAGCCCGCTATCTGGGGATTATATTTACTCAATGCATCGTTACAATAAATCCCAAGGAATGATACCCCACACTTTCTACACAAATATTTGTTTTAAAGGGCACACGGGATTATATTTTCCTTATCTTTATTTTTTTGCACACAATTTCGGCCAGTCCGTGAATGGATTGATTTTTTTTTAATAGATTTATAATGAGGATATTTATGCAACATTTGTGTGTGTGTGTGTATAAAATACCGCAGCTTTAAAATTGAAGGCCAAGAAAAAAACGAATCTATTTTTATGACTAAGGTACAGGCTGAGATCAAAAGAGTGGAGATAATCATTAGGGTGTGCTTCTCACCGTGTGCACTGTTTCTGTACCTTTGATCTCATAACCAGACAATAGAACCGTGTTGTAAGGCGGCTGAAGCTAAACGCTTGCAACTATCTATAAATTCACATACGTCGCTTGTAAGAAAAACAGTGTCACGTCCTATACATATAATGTGTCTTTTAAATCAAGTCATAGATAGACGTATTATATTTATTTATATCTCTAAGGTCTTGTCTGCATTTTGATAAGTGTTTGAAATAATGTCAAATTGTCACGTAGGAAGAGAGAAAACGTATACATTTATATTTTTAGTGCTTTTATTTCTTATTTAATGCTTTTATTTCTGTCTTTTTTAGTGCTCTTATTTCTATTTCTTTTTTAGTGTTTTTGTTTCTATGTCTTTTTTAGTGTTTTTGTTTCTAAATCTTTTTAGTGCTTTTATTTCTGTCTTTTTTAGTGTTTTTATTTCTATCATATTCTACTTCTATCTATCTACATGAGAATAACAATGCCTTACACTTGGAAATCAATTGCTTTACACTTGGAATGCTTTACACTTCGGAAATCAATTGCTTTTCAAGTCGAAGTTATAACTTTTCGCTCTTCATCGATTCGCACATGCATCATTTATTTGTAAAAAAAATACAATACAGTTGAACCATTGGGACATTGGCCGGTGTTTGAACAAAGCATACTGTACTAAAATTAAAATAAACATTTATATTATATTTGAAAGTTTTCTTCAGACATTTCTTCCAGTGACACTATAAGTAACATACGCCTATATCCGTAGTTTAAATATATTTTTTTTTGCATGTTTTTAAAAACCATATAAATATTACAAGAGAAAACGAGTATTTGTAAAAAAAAAAAAAAGAGAATAACGTAAACTCACGTTTTCGAAAGTACGTAGCAGCGTCCAAAGACTGACCGTTACTTCAATCATGTGGGGGCTATACTCGATGGGACTCGCCAGCGTTCTACAAAACCCAGTCTGTGGCCACTAGGTTGACTCAAGCAGACAAAGAGTTCAATCTAAGTAAGCAGACACGTAGGTACGTTTCTACCCGTCCCTTGTGTAGAAGCCAGGTAAGACCAGGTGTAGCTGGTGCTGTACAACACACACACACATACATGGCCGGACTCAGCCACCACTGACCGGCTACAACGTCCGTGGAATCATAGTACAGCGCTCCAAATTTTTTATTTTCATCTACTTTTTCGAATTTTAGATGACGAAATGCACACACACACAAGGGAAACAACTACCTCTAACAACAGTTCGATTTGTCAAAACTCCCAGAATGAACAAACCAACAGGCTTAAAAGTACAACACGGCGGTTTCACGTGTTATTTTGTCTACCCTCTCTCACCGGTGGAAAAATTCTTCGAAAGATAAAAAAAAAAAAAGAAAAAAATCTTTCAGGCAAGAAACAACATAGAATTGTGTCAAAAACGAAATCCAGGTGAGAGAGAGAGAAAACCGTCAAACGATTCCAGGTGTAACGGTTGTATGACTGACTATATGAAAAGTATATCACCACACAGCAGAGTTGCTTCAGAAATACACTAAATACTCATAATGTGTTCAAACTGTTGCGGAGGGATTAAACGCCCATTGAGAAACCTAGTTCAAAACACAGCTCACGTTGAGACGTGACCGTTTCATTCACACATTTCTACGTGTTCCGTTCTAAATAATAACACCATATGTAGGCTGGGCCTTTTTTTCTACATCGATTTTGTGTGTTTGTGTGCATCTATTCGCAAAGATAAGTTATTTGTTTTATTAGTACACACGTGTGGCAGAGCGTTTGTGTGTGTGTGTGTGTGTGCTGTGTGTGTGTGCTGTGTGTGCATGTGTGTGTGTAATGTTAGGAAAGAAAGAGTGAGACGGGGAAAGGGGGGGATAGAGGTTGGTTATGATTAACCTGCAACATCTAATCCTGAATAAATGCTACCACTAGAGAATCGACGGTATATTAAAAGATACAAATGTTGATTCGCTATAGACATATTTGTGACGTGAGTAAAACATTGCCTGGTAGATGTCACAGCTGTTTCTTTATTTCTTTTCTCTCTCTGCTTTAAATGCCCATTAACGACATACCACACAGCTACACATTTTAACGCCTAGCTAGACACAGCCAATATACCAGACAACAGCACACTAGTGTGATAAATTGTTAAGTAACCAGTTGAAGTTAGCTTGCATGCAAACGTTTTTTGAAATATACAAAATCAACTGATGAACTTCTTTCAATGTAAATCTCTATTTATATACTTTATAGGTCCCGTTTGCATTAATAATAAATGTACAAATATACTACATTTGAAAATACACTATCGGGATGTGATGCTATTCAGGCATTTAAAAAAATGAACTCATAAAAAAAAATATAATAAATTCTCCTATACTTTTTTTATGAGAAATATTTTTAGAAAGCAAAACTTAAAGACGTTCTTGCTGACAGCTAATAACGTACAGTGAATGTATATGTCAGTGAGTTTGTGAGAGATAAGGTTTCAACAAGAACGTATCGTTATTTAGAGGGACTAGCTCATTATTTAGAGGGACTAGCTCATTATATATAAACTTACTGGAAAATGTTTATTTCACATATAAGTGTGAACTGTAATACTGATCACAGGTGGCGTAGCTAGGGCATTTTGCTCCCGGGGACGAAATATACAAATTGGCGCCCCCACAACCCCCTTTCGTTTAATCACATTTTTCTGAATGTAACGTTATACGCCTCCTTTTGGCACCACTTTTAACTTGGCGCCTGAGGACATGTGCCTCCTGACTCCTTTAGCTACGCCTCTGTTACTGATCTTATACTGCAATCTATTTAACAAAACTCTATAATATATTCAGTATTTATGCATACGGTAACGGTGACAGTACACACGAGACACGCACATATGTTGCATGCATTTATTACGCGTTTAAACACACATACTTATTAACACGCCGACACATGTATAGTTCTTAAACGTTTTCATCGGGTTCAAATACATTGAAGCGAAAAACATAACACGAAGGAATAAAAAACTGAAAAAAAAAAAAAAACCACACAAAAACTACACTATTGAACTGCTATGAAACAGTTATTCAACCAATTTACGGAAAGAATACTTTCATGTCCGACAACCCTTCTTGTCCATCAGAAAAATGAACAAGTAGATTGAACTAGCAAGACTTGAACGCAGTGTCGAGTTGCTTGAAATACGTTGATAGCAAGGCAGGTAATCATAGCAAAACCTGGTTAAGATAAGAAGGGGAGGTGAAGGGGGAGGGATAATTCGAAAGTCTGGAGTTGAAGCAGACGATTAGAGCAATTAAAGGGTATCGATATGAGGAATTAGTAGGTAGGTAAGTGTTGAAAGTAATACGAGATTAGTTAGACTGACTTTAAAAATACATAAAATAAACTAACCCATAAAAACAAAGTTTTTATTATACTCCCTTTCTTTGTAAACTAAGTTTATATTTAATTTATATTTTGATAGATTAAAATAAATATAAGTAATATCATACCTTATGAATTTCCACACTAAAATTTTGCGCATCCTTTTTTTTTCTAGCTTTGGCCCGAAAAAACATAAAAAGATACATTGTGTCGTTTTCATTCTATTTATTTCGTAAAAAACGAACATATCCGAAAAGTTTATTTACTTCTGTCTCTTCCGGTAGAGGCAGCCATAATTTACGAAAAAATATTTCTTCGATTCGCAAATTGGTCGAAGGAATTCGTGACTATTCCAAAGGCTTTGATACTGAAAATTTGATAGAATGTATTGTTAGTCGGGACAAGTCTGCTGCCCAAGTTTCAGCTCGATTGGACGACGGCAATTGGTAGAAAAATCGATGCAAAGTGTTGCTAACAACCAAGCAAGCAACCAACCAAACAGACAGACAGACAATGCAAGTTAATAGAAAGGGAGTAAAAATAATAATAATTCTATTTCTTTAGCGCTTCCAATTAACATAATGTAAGCTCAGAGTGCATTTAACATAGTGCAAGAAACAGCCAAGAACACGGATATAATTCTCTAGGCTGAAAAGTATATAAAGCTAATTAATAATTTAAAACTTTACAAACATAGGACAAAGCAAATAAATGTAGCAATAACCGACTTAATATAAAAGTTAAAAATAAAAAAAATTTAAAAAAAAAATTCCATTCCATTAAGAATCCAAAGTTTTGGGGCAGATATTGAGGACCAATGTGAACATAAGTGTAGACAATACTGTATAGTATAATTGTATTAAAAAAGGTTGTCAAAACTTATTCTGTAATTGAATCTTAGGAAGTGACAGTGTGTATGCGTGAGAGAATATTAGAGAAATAGAGAAAGTAAGAGAATGAGAAAAAGATAACCGTGAGAGAGAGAAAGAGAGAGAGAGAGAGAGAGAGAGAAAGAGAGAGAGAGAGAGAGAGAAAGAGAGAATGAGGAAGAAGAGATTGAGATGGTAAATGGGAGCTGGAGTATTTGCGAAAGAGAGCGAACGAGTTCACGCGCTCGAGAGAGAGAGAGCGAGAGAGAGAGAAAGAGAGAGTCTGAAGAGAAGGACGAAATAATCTTAGCACAAGTAAAATGAGAAATACAATGTACAGACACAAAAAAAAACACTTATTTTAATGAATGTATATTGAACTGTTAGTACAAAGCAGGTCATTTATATAATGAAAATGTTCCCCTTATCGTATTAAATTGTCACCTAATAAAGAACTCGATAAATTAAGAAGTTAGACCAGAAGCGATTACAGGCAAGGATTGGCGAGATAATGTTGATTGGTTTGCCAGGACCACGACCATTCTCTCTGACCAGAACGGTGTAAACCTGGACAGGCCGGCTATTTCGCCAGCCGATAATCCGATAGCAGGAAGACCGCAGGAAACATTGTGGCGTCTTATCGCTAGGCGAGTCCAGTACGGAGATGTACCAAGCTTAGTAGAATACCTGTACAAGGATTTCGTCTGGAGTTGATTGCATATAATACATTGGTTTTAATGTACTTGTTACTAAAGACGATAATTTCACTTCTATTTTTGTGTGGGCAATGAAACAACAACAGACAAGCCACCATAAATAAGATGTGACACCTGCATACATTTCCACCTTTTCACAGTGTCACAAGACAAACTCTAAACATTTTCTATAGGTCTCAATTTGAATATTCAGCGATCAAGGGCGTCCGCCCCCCTTCCCACATGTCTCAAATGACTGCGTATTCTGTTGGTGGTACAAACAAAAAGTCTATAATATAAAATATTACTTTTCGTGAAGCATTTTTACAATGTCTAGAAATAATGATCAATTCCTGCAGAGACTACACCTATGCCAATAGTTAACTCAGCAAACAACCAATTCACCAAACAACCAACTCACCAAACAACCAATTCACCTAACAACCAACTCACCAAATAACCAATCATACTGCAAGTAATTGTTGACTGCTAGATGATTGTAAACTTTTTTTAGGGGGTTTGGGGAGAGGGTATTTTCAGACAAATGTAAATAGGCTAAAAGTAAAGAAAATAATAATGAACAGACCTAAACCCATTACCAACTAGCAGATCAACTCTATCGGATATATTACAGTATAGATCAGGGGTCGGAAACCTTTTGATAACAGTGTGCCAAACTAGGATTTCTAATTCATTCGGCGTGCCAACAGTCTAAAAGTAAACCTGCTCTTCTTTTCTTATACATTACAGGCGCTCCTTCTATAAAGAAGATTATTGCGTCCTACGCTCATCCGTGATCCGAGTATAGTCTTGCATCTTTATTAATGTTTTAAATGATTTAAGTTACTGGTTTTCCTGGTTTGTTCAGGCAACCCATTACATGTCCGAATGCCAATCGGGAAGAAAGAGTACATATATGAATTTGTTCTCGCATAAGGGAAAAGGAAAGTGTTTTTGTCTATGTTTATTTGAGCATTGCAACAGGCCATTATTGGGTTGTATTTTTAAATTAGAGTTTAATACCTTATGTATTATTACTACTTTATTAGTACTTTACTCTCTGTCCTTCTGTCCTCTAGTGCTTCTAGGTTTAGTGATTTGACTAATGGTGTTGTTAGTTGGGAATATTCGCTAGTTATGAACCTTGCCGCTATTTTTTTAATTTGCTCTAATTTTTTATGTTTTCTTTCGTTGATGGGTCCCATACAGATGGGGCATATTAAATAGTATACGATAACTAATGTGCTCTATTATACTTGTTTTACAGTTGAAAGATAATACATGTGGCAGTTGTATGTTTATACAATGACCAAATTATGATGATTCTCACACCTAAGTATTCTTCATGTATACCAAGAGATTATTAACTAAATAATGGCCGAATGTGTGGCATGCTAACTATTTTGTAAGCATTATCATTTGGTTGTCATTATAAGGATATAGCAATGAGATTTTCTTTATTATTTCACCCTCGCAATACAGGCCAAATGATCGTTAAGCAGCATTGATACGTAGTAATCATACAAACTGGGTAGTTAATGTAATGTTTGAAAAATGTGCATATATATATTTTTTTATTCAAATTAATATTTATGTAATTTTCAACTACTTTTTACAATTTGGACATTATAAAGTTATAAGTTGTAGGCCATTTAGTCTTTTATAAAAAGAACCACACAAAAAAACAACAACATATTAGAAATATTAGCGAAAAAAAAAGGGTTATCATCTCCCTTTAATTGAAATAAAGTTTCTAAATGTGATTCAATATAGTGATGACAAAGGTGTATGTTTTGTAATAGAACATATTACTGACTAATTATTATTTCTTTATATAAATCCAGTATTATGGTATTCGTTACAAAATTTAATTATTAGAGTTATAAAATTAATTTACGTTAAACAATTGAAAATAAACATGTCCTGCATCAATTGTTTGTCCATTTAACCTTAAGGATTTTATCCTTAATTACAATTACAACAATTCCATAGTACTATTCGTCTAAAAAATCTCTTATATTTATTAAATTATTTTAAAAAAATGTGTTTTAGAATTATATTTAACTTATACTTAAGATAAGATAAGATTTCTTTATTGATCCAAACAAATGGAAATTTGTCTTGATTACAGATGTTTTGTCCTTCAGCATATTTTAAACAAAATAAAATAATTATTTGTATACAAGCAAAGAAATATAAATTATAAAAATAGACAAGCGCACACACAATCACACAATTTATCATGCAAGAAAAGTTATTAATTATAGAATATTAGCATGAAAACTCTTTTCAATATAATTTGTCTGTATCAATTAATGAGCGCCTAGCCTTGAATGCTCTTCGCTAATTTGAAATGGCAGATATAAATTTAGTCGTTTTTGAGTAGTTAGGTGTAAGTGACCCCTTTGAATGCTTAACACAGATTTTATGTGATGTAGCTAAATGTGTACCTTGAACCAAAAGCTGAAAGTAAGCGAATGCCTGGCAGTTGAGAATAGCAGATGACTTTCTTTACCAGCTTCCTTCCAGATTTTCCCGATAATTGGCACATTTCGATGCCCAATTTTTTCATTCCATTCAACTAGCTGCGTTTTAAAATCGCCAATATCCCCCCCCCCCCCCCTCCCCCAAATTAAAAAACAAACATCTACATCTGTGATGGTTGTAGTAAGATCAAGCCAGTTAGGCTTGAAATGCAGTTAGGCTTGAAAGGGATATGTAAAATGTTCATGAATTTGAAAGTCTTGCCTTTGTAAACTCCGCCCTGAGTGCTTCGATACACCTCTGAAAAAGCCCAACTATCCATCTTGATATAAGCCTTTACTTTACATAGTAAAGAACATATTATAGTTAAATGATTTGAAATTGATTTCACTCAAGATATATGTAAATCCATTCCAGTGGTCTAACAGTTCAAGTACTGTTGGACCGCTTTCCTTGTAAATGCAAGTTCAACTCACTGACATGGTTCGCTATGTCATTCAGAAACATCGGCTTCAACAGTCACATCTCCTCATTCAGAATCAGAAAATGTTTTTTTTTTCATAAAAAAAAACACCCCTTGGAGGTCTCTCGAGTGCCATTGAAAATCTCTCTGCGTGCCAAGTCTGGCGTTGGCACGCGTGTCTTATGTTGCCGACCCCGGTAGGCCCTATAGATCTTTCAAAAGTTTTTGCACAGTGAACAATAGGCGCTTATTAGGAAACAGTTTTAAGCAGCAGCAAAGGTAGCCGCACCATTTCACCCAATTAGTGATCCACAGGTCGGCCTCTTCTTCGATACAAAGATGTGTGCAGGCGGGACCTAAAAGAAATGGACATAGTATAGGACTCATGGGAAGAGGTTGCAGCTGACCGAAGAGCCTGGCGACAGGCTGTCTACAATGGGATGGCCTCCCTGGAAGCAAAAAGGGCCAGGGCTGACATTGACAGAACGTAGAAAAGGAAGGCAAAAGTATCCTCCATACAGCCGCCCTCAATGTATAAATGCGAGGGATGCTTAAGAACTGCCACTCGAGGATAGGGCTGTTCAGTCACAGCAAGCGCTGCCCCTCATTGAAATCACAAAACCCCAAGGGCGCATCCATTGTCTTGCGAGACAGATAGGAGCCATATATACCAATAAAAACATTTTCACCGAAAAGAAACGAAATGAATCTAAACCCCCCCCCCCCTCACCCCCAATAAAGTTAAAGTTACTGAAGAGGTAAAGCTTTGATACGTGGGGGGGGGGGGGGGGGGGTGTGTGTGAAAACAAAGAGAAGGAGTGGTCGCACAGTTCAAAGTCATTAGTAAAGTCTATAATATAGTTTGTTACATACATTACTCAGGGTATCTCAAACTAGTATGTAGGCTTGTGGGCTATTTTATTACTTAAGAGATGTGTCAAGGGCCGCACACCCTCCCCACACACACAACCCGACCCTAGTATATAAAAAAAACACTTCATACATCTCAAGTCAATGTACTCCTTGTCACTAATAATATGCCACTTTATTATTACTATTGTAGTGAATCAGTTAATGAATCAATGCAATTGTATCGTACTTGATCTCGATCTATTTCTACTAACAGTTTAACTTATTTGTGTAGTTTTATTACAGCCAATATTGAAATAATGGTTTATTAACTACAGCTGTTTTTACTTGCTTACATCAGATTTTATTTTAATAGGTATGTTACGTATATAAAATTAACAATAAAATTTGAAGTGTATCAGTACTAGCTGTCTGAATGTCGCGAAGAGTACATTTTTTTAAAGCTTACTTGCGGGACAAAAAAATCCACTTTGTGGGTCGCATGCGGCCCGCGTGTTTGAGTCTTTCTTTAAAGGGAGGATGAATTTCATTTATAATATTTACGCTACATTGATTCTATTTTATTCAACCACTTTAGCCACACAATGATTGAACTGAAACTGAAACTAATGTGAGGCGGAACTATTTTGGGTCTACATTAAACATACATATGAACACAATTATTATACAGTAGCTTTCTCGCCCCTCCCCCATAAAAAAGTGCTATATTTTTTTTATATCTACAATACTATCTGCTATTCTTATATTAGCCTACAGGACCTAATAACACTTTAGTTGCTCTACCCAATGACTATGAACACTGACAAGCGTAAACTTACAAAATAATATTAAAAAAAATAACTAAAACGTTATAAAGATATACGTTATCTATATCTATTCATCTATCTTTATGTAGTTTATAATTGTAGTCATTCACAAAATAGAGTTTACTTTTTTAAAATCTAAATTCGGTCTAAAAACATTATCAATATCTAAATCTAATGAAAATATTGGATTTAGAAGCAAGTCTCATCATACCAAAGACTATAATAAGATGGACCGCTAGCTCTTTTTTTTAGAGCTTATTTGTTCTTTTTTCCGTGCGCATCCAATAACGCTGTCTTAAATTACTTCTACGCTCATACGTTTGCCTACATGTTTCCGCTGTACACAACTTTCTTATTTTAATTTTTCGTTGAGAAAATCATAGCGATTAAATAAAACGGAAGTGCTATTTCACAAAAGCTAATCGGGAATTCCGAAAAGAAGTCATTCGAGTCATCAAATAGCAGAAATAATAATAGCTTTTGATCATACGAATACTTGAACTAAAGACAACACACCTTCTTTTGATCATACGAATACTTGAACTAAAGACACACCTTCTTTTGATCATACGAATACTTGAACTAAAGACAACACACCTTCTTTTGATCATACGAATACTTGAACTAAAGACAACACACCTTCTTTTGATCATACGAATACTTGAACTAAAGACAACACACCTTCTTTTGATCATACGAATACTTGAACTAAAGACAACACACCTTCTTTTGATCATACGAATACTTGAACTAAAGACAACACACCTTCTTTTGATCATACGAATACTTGAACTAAAGACAACACACCTTCTTTTGATCATACGAATATTTGAACTAAAGACAACACACCTTCTTTTAATCATACGAATACTTGAACTAAAGACAACACACCTTCTTTTGATCATACGAATACTTGAACTAAAGACACACCTTCTTTTGATCATACGAATACTTGAACTAAAGACAACACACCTTCTTTTAATCATACGAATACTTGAACTAAAGACAACACACCTTCTTTTGATCATACGAATACTTGAACTAAAGACACACCTTCTTTTGATCATACGAATACTTGAACTAAAGACAACACACCTTCTTTTGATCATACGAATACTTGAACTAAAGACAACACACCTTCTTTTGATCATACGAATACTTGAACTAAAGACAACACACCTTCTTTTGATCATACGAATACTTGAACTAAAGACAACACACCTTCTTTTGATCATACGAATATTTGAACTAAAGACAACACACCTTCTTTTGATCATACGAATACTTGAACTAAAGACACACCTTCTTTTGATCATACGAATACTTGAACTAAAGACAACACACCTTCTTTTGATCATACGAATACTTGAACTAAAGACACACCTTCTTTTGATCATACGAATACTTGAACTAAAGACAACACACCTTCTTTTGATCATACGAATACTTGAACTAAAGACAACACACTTTCTTTTGATCATACGAATACTTGAACTAAAGACAACACACCTTCTTTTGATCATACGAATATTTGAACTAAAGACAACACACCTTCTTTTGATCATACGAATACTTGAACTAAAGACAACACACCTTCTTTTGATCATACGAATACTTGAACTAAAGACAACACACCTTCTTTTGATCATACGAATACTTGAACTAAAGACAACACACCTTCTTTTGATCATACGAATACTTGAACTAAAGACACACCTTCTTTTGATCATACGAATACTTGAACTAAAGACAACACACCTTCTTTTGATCATACGAATACTTGAACTAAAGACACACCTTCTTTTGATCATACGAATACTTGAACTAAAGACAACACACCTTCTTTTGATCATACGAATACTTGAACTAAAGACAACACTTTCTTTTGATCATACGAATACTTGAACTAAAGACAACACACCTTCTTTTGATCATACGAATATTTGAACTAAAGACAACACACCTTCTTTTGATCATACGAATACTTGAACTAAAGACAACACACCTTCTTTTGATCATACGAATACTTGAACTAAAGACAACACACCTTCTTTTGATCATACGAATACTTGAACTAAAGACAACATACCTTCTTTTGATTTAGATAGTTTTTCTTAAAGAATATTTCCACACATGCGGACATTACAACGTATCTAAGACTTTTTACCTTCATTTTTACACAACAATGACGTGGATACAAAGAACATAAATAAGCTCCAACCATCTACAATGAAACGCTTTAACAACAATAAACATTGATCAAAATAATAGTGGATAAGACAGGGAGAATCCTTATATTACAGTAGGTATAAAGAAATATTAAATGACATGTAACCCCCAAAAGGGCGCTAACTAGATGCACAACAATAATATGTAGTCTACGTACAACGATGCCTACCTGTATGTATGCCCTCTGATGGGCAGCGGCGATGGCAGCGCGGGCATTGAACTGCCTAAAGTTGCCGTGCAGGGCAGTGGCACCTGGCGCCACTAAGCCGTTCTCATCAAGGTAGCCGTCGGACATGACCAAGCCAGATTGACAGTAATCCTTCATAAATGTTTAGCAGAAACAGTGACCCCCCCGCTAGCTCTCCTTCTCTGCTACGCCAACGTTAGCTTGAAAGCTCCATGTTACAGTTTTACATCAGCAGAAATAGTTTCCACACATTGCGTTTGTCATTACCCACTCAGTATAGCAAACTGTTTACTGGACATTTCGCTATATTAACTGCACACACCAACAGAGCGGTAAATGTTAAAAGGCCCATGTTAACTTCACACGTTTCTCTTCGCATTTGCGGAACGGAGAGTGCACAGTGCGGTTACCATGACAACCGATGAACTCGTCCAGCTCGTCAAATTAGATTTTTCTATATGGTGCGCTAATAAAATAATGGCGTAAAGTCACTGAACTATACAAGATGTAGACCAATCAAAGTAATTGTTTAAACCATTATCTCTACCTCGAGAAAATTGATTCATTACATAATAACAACTTTAACAGCTTTAACGAGATCTGTTTTTCTTCATTGTTCCAAACAAATAACAACAAAGAGAAAAGTAAACAACAACAAACAAATCAAGGACAAAAAAAAAAAAGCAGAAAGCAAAAGAAATAATTTTTTTTAAACCAATGATTTTCTAAAGTAAAAATGTCACTTTTCCTCACACGCTAACATGTTATGTAAATAGAATGATGTGAAGTGAATGATGTGAAGTTTATTCAATGGACAATTGGATCAATGTTCTTTATTAACTTTTTTATTTGTGGCCATGCCACATGTAAAGTATACCAGACATAATTCTCTGATTAAAATAAGCACTTTGATTTCTTCATTCTCAAACTGTTTTCTGGTTATTAACAAACATTTTTGTCATAAGCCTACACCAGCTGACCTGGACCAACCCGAGAAACATGACAGAAAACAAAAAATGTTTCCAAAAAAACTACTGTAGGACTGTAGGTACACTCGGAGAGAAACAGCAAACACCCCTCGCCAAAAGACTCGTGAACTAAAGACACGTGATGTAGTCACGTGCCTACAAAGTTAGAAGTAGAAGAAGGAACAGGCCTAGTATTGGAAAGGTCAGCCATAACAAAACTTCAGAAATATGTGTCAAGTTCAGTACCAAATAAAACCACAGGAAGTGTATCCCACAAATCCACACAGGCGCCTTGATCAGGTCGTCCTTCCGCCAGCAGACTTGACTGGAAATAACTTTGTGGGTGGATGTAATGTTGGTGTGTGTGTGTGGAAATGTGGATGCAGTGTGTGTGGATGCAGTGTGGCTGTGTGTGGATGCAGTGTGTGGGATGTTGTAACACTAAATGGTCCAGGAGCGACTAATAAACCACACATGAGCATCAGTGACTAATAAAACCCTTCTTTTAAAAAACAAGCTTTATAAATGAAGGCAAAGAGACGTGACCTATTTTAAATGCAAGGCCTGCTTACTATATTGAGACGTCACAACTGTAGGCCAACATCTAGCAATGGGTGTCTGTTTTTAAACAAGAGACGAGTAAAACAACACATTTTACACACTGCAAAGAATTTGATTATTAATACAAGGGTAGCAATGAATCGGATTTCCGCTGTTGATTTTAACTTACAAGAGCAATGTACAAAGCATATATGTACTGCAGATGTGACGTACTGAAGTGCATTTTCATTAAGCAATTAGGACTCGTATCCAATGCAGATAGTGACCGTTCCTCATATTCAATGCAGACGTGGCCGTTCGAATATAGATCTACCTATATTTTATTTATAATAAATTTCTAATAAGAAAATGAAAGAGTTGAAATTGTTCTCTGTTAAACTGTTGTGTATTTTTTGTTACACTGTTCATGTTCTTCACAGGTAATATTTCAAACCTTGTAATATGTAAATAAGTTCTACGCCTATGTCTCGCTATCTCTCTCCATCAATAAACTCTCTCCCGATCTTTTCAATATTTCTCGTGTCTGCTAGTGACGTCCTACGTCACAGTTAATCTTTATCTATTGGAAATTTCCCCACACTCTTTATTTCTCCACATCAACCATCAATATCTTGCATTGGAGACAATATTTGTGTATGTGTAAAACGTAAGGGCGGCTAGGAAAAAAAACAACTAACTACCTCAATATTCCTCTCCTTTCATTTTCGTCAAGTAGAATGGTTTAACTATAATATGTGTATTCATTTGAATGGACATTGTTATTCTGGGGTTTCCTTTGAGGAATGGCTAAATCAATGGGCTAGGGGAACAACTGGAAGAAAAATATACAAAGAAATGAATCAGCCCAACAAACAATACAAAATAAAGTTCCTCCCCTGCAAAGAACAATGCACTATATTCCAGTTAAGAACAAGACATATAGCACTCAACACACCTAAATAGAATAAACCCAACTCACCCACCTAACTGCAGACTTTGCCCTGTAGACCACTTCCTGCTTGAATGTCCTGAGCTAACCTACCTCAGATAAACTCTGCTCCCCCCTCAACCTACCTTTACCAACACACTATATAGCAGTATTGAACAACTGGAAAAGACATGTAAATACGTTTGTCTGGCATTGACTACAAGAGAGCAAAGAGCTCTACAGAATGGCTAATAGAAGAAGAAAAATGGACATCTGCTTCACAAGGATATCATGGGCGGCCAGGTTATTGTATCAAAAGATATTGGACTGAAAAATTGTATCATTTATGACATGTGCTGGACGCAGGCAATGAGCAGAAAAAAACTGATTAGTATCCACAATATTGAACATACCAGAATAAAAAAAAAAATAGTCTAGAAAAAGCGTTCTGAAATATGTCCAATATATGACACCAGTACTACACAGAAGAAAATGGTCATCTAGTTAAACGAAAATACATTTATCAAGAGTTCTACCCAACATATAATTTATAACAGTACGTTTTTTTGCTAGTTTTGAGCAATAAGAAAGCTATTTATTTCATTCGATTAAAGGAATTATTTCTCTTGTAATATTAATTGTTTTAACTATAAACATCCACGATACATTTATGAAAAGTTCGGGTTTGATCTCCAAAAGTAGGGCATTAATACTTCTACATAAATGAAAAATCTCTCCCCTTTCGTAATATTAGACTTCAACATAAACTTTTTTATTACACGTGCTATTCCGATGTTGATAAAGAAACATTACAATTTCTTGAAGCAATAATGTAGAAAACAACATCTCCATAAATCAACATTTTCACTTTCTTACGCATGGCAAAATATTGGGTGTGAACAGAAGAAGAAGAAGAAAAAAAATATGACCATCCCTTGACAGCATGGAATGATGAACTGAATGATTGCCCCTTAATCTCTGGAAGAGATTGTTGGGGAGTTTTTGGTGGTTGTGATTTCTAATGTCTGCGTGTGCAGTATTTAAACCAGAGGAAATGGCCAGAGAGGAAAAAAAAGAAGAAATAAACACATACGTTAACGAGAACATAGAAAAATGGCCCGATATTTGGTTTTACCCATACAGGATAACTGGGGTAGTGAATTGTATTGGTGGAGAAATCGGAAACTTCATGTCAAAACATCCAGAAATATACAAGAAGTATTTAAAAAAAAATGAGAAATGAAACAGATTTGCTAAAAAATAGATGTACCTTTTATGCAGGAGTAGTAAATAAAACTAAAGAATAAAATAGTTTCTTTCAGTTGCATACTTGGGGGGGGGGGGGGGGGGGGAGGGGGAGAGATTTCATCTCCTACCAATCGCGTCCCCAAGTGGTGGATTGGGGAATGGTCTTCAAATACAAGGGTTAGCCGTGAATACTGAAAAATCGGCCGCGGACCAAACTGGTTTACTGCCATGGAGGGTGAGGTAGGGTATCCAGTGGTAAGGATGCTCTTTAAAAAAAAATGTCTCATAAATCCAAGGAACTGACTGCAAAAAGGCGAACATAGAGCGCTCTATAAACTGGGGCTGATGAGACCGTTAGCTGGGGATAGCAGTCATCTAAGAGAGAAAACACCGAAAATAAATCAACTGCTGCCTTGCAGATGGTCTTGACTAATCAAAGGCTATGAAGGAGATCCAGAAAAAACAGCAGGCTGAAGCCCGAGGCAGTGGGCCTTAATGGCGCAAAACATACTGCCACGCGACCTCAATAAATTGAGAACGAAGAAGAAATTGCACAAATAGATTCAAAGATAAATAATGGCCTTCTCTATGTTATTACGTACGTGTTTAATTATCGTGTTTGTTATTTCTTGAAGCATATAGATCTAAGTTATAATATTTACTGGTCTGACTTATGACCCAAAGTTTCCAAACGTGACACAATTTAGCTTTTACGCTAAGAGAATACCCATCGTGAATTTGATCAAACGGTGTTTATGTCTAGGACAGCAAGGGGAAATAAATGGTGTCAGCAAAAAAAGACCCAGAGGAAATAAGCAAATAAAGTTTCACCACTCGGTTCACCTCAGCCGCTGGGTCAAATTGAAATATTTTTGTGTGTGGAGAAAGTGCGCTCGTGTATGGGTGTGATAGAAAGATAGAGAGAGAGGGTGAGAGAGTGAGAGTGAGAGAGAGAGGGTGAGAAAGAGAGACGAGTTAGAGGGAGAGAGAGAAGGAGATGAGAAATAGCAATAGAAAAAAAAAGGTTTGAAGCAAGAAGGAAGTCAGTTACTTTTTTTTTCTAATGTGTTGATTAAAATTCTAACTGTAAAACGTGTCGTCCCAAGAGTATTGTCTGGAACTGTTTCTTCCTTTGATCCATTGGGAAACTAAACAAAAAATTACTATTGAACTTTCCCCCTCTTCTTGAACAGAATAATTAAGAACTATATTTCTATTTGCAACAAAGCTTATTGATTATCAAAGCCATGCAGCCCATGGTCGCGTGATATATTTGGATAAACAATGAAACTATTTTAACTTGGGTAGATTAGTGACGTCTATTGTATTTATTACACGCAATACTACAGTGGGAAATTGATTCCATTCTTTTCTTAAGGCACTGAATTATGCACATATTTTGAACCGCAAATAAGTTCAACATTAAAAATTACTTTATACTTGGGTAAAAACAACAACCTTGGCATCAAAAGCCAAAACCCCACACTTCAATAAATTTTAATTTTTTTTTTTACCATCAGACTGAATATTTTGATTAAAGTATTAAAGACAATAATACAAATTGAAGCATAGGGGTACATACATATGTCAGGATAAACACAGTGAAACAGTGATTAGTTCAATATCAACATACAATGTCTAGCTTAGGTGTTGGACACTTTTATCTATAGTATTCTAAAGTGCATCATGACACTTTTGTGTGTGTGTGTGTGTAAAACTGGAGTGGTCCATAGGCAGTCTATACGGCTTTCATTTGTACCCGAGGCCAGTTAGGAAACAGTAAATGAGTCTGGACACTTGTATGTAAAACACAACAAAACCCACGTGACTTTGTTTATAAAAACGTTATAAGGAAACACGTGAACTCTAGAAAGGTGCGTAAAGAAAAAAAAAGTGTCGCTAATAAATCAGTACAGTGTTAGCGGCCCCGTGGTGAAAGGTGAAATGACTTGCTAGATCAATAACCAGCAATATTGTTCTGTGGCTCACGGGCTGACAAGAGCACTGACCGATGGAGACTGTCTCTATAGTAAGCTCTGGCAATATCGATCCTGGACAGCTTCTGTTTAGTACTCACCCCCCCCTTTCCCCCACCCACTCACCAACGCATCCTGTTTCCACAGCGGCTCCATTTCTTCTCATTGTTTACCGGTACCCTTGGCCTCGCTTTTACTACAAACGGTTCCGCACAAGAACTTGGTATTTCAAATCTCGTTACGCGTTTCCGAAATCTCGTTAAAGGTTCTTTTACATCTCGTGTTCAAGTGTTCAACACGTCAATACAGTTGTGTAATAAAAAAAAAGGTTGTGTTTAAAGCCATCTACTTCCTTACAGTCCAAGACAGCAATAAATACCATTTCTCCAGTAGATACATTCGTAAGTTGGACGTGTTATGTCGTTAGTTGGATGTGTTATGTCGTTAGTTGGATGTGTTATGTCGTTAGTTGGACGTGTTATGTCGCTGTCGACATTAAAGCATAAACACGATACGCAAACCCTATGAAATTTATTTAATTAATATAAGAATATATAATATTATTTGAGATTGGAAATTAATCTCAATTCCCCACTAGATCTGGGTTTTTCTTCAATAATTTTGATTATATTCGTTCCACCATCTAGCACACACTAGTAACCTTATGTATAACCTAATTATACATTCCCAGACTAGAACGGTGAACTACATGGCTGGTAACAATACAGTTTGAATGATTTATCTTATTAAACAGAAAATTGAATGATAATTACAATCAAAGTACAATCCACTCAAACTATGGATCATTTCTATGCAAATACTTACATTTGGTCATTAACTTTTAGTTTTAATATCAACCGCATGTAGGCCCCTATAAACGCTTGCACGCGTTTACATAATTTTCTTTATTGTTGACCCTTTTATAGATTCAAATTTTTCCATTTTCCACAAACCACTTTGACCCAAGACGTCACAGAACTAGACCATCTGTCTCCCCTCCTCCTGCAATTTCCCCAAGATTTCTTCAAGTGCAATACGTTTTGTCAATTTTCTTTTTACAAATTGAACTTTTTTGTTTGTTTTTGTTTTGATTGTTTTGCATGCTTACGCAAATAAGGGATTACATAAAACTCCATGATTACTGTGGGTCATTTGGTCAGTAAAATGGTTTTGAACTGCTTGGCACAAGGTCAGGACATCAAATCCAGACTATTTTTTTTAACAAGGCTATATATTGTCATACAAAAATGTAGGTCTGTGGGTGAAATGGAAGAACCCATTTTCTCTAACATCTCCGTGGATACTTCTATTCTCGCCCTCGACAAATGTAAGGATAGTTACGAGATTAGGATTCCTCAATTATTTATTTTTATTACAGGTATATACTAAATCAGTAGGGGGGGGGGGGTGCGGTGGCCTAGGGGCAGCGCGTTCGTCTGGCATACCGAAGGTCTTGGGTGAAGGCTAGTATTTGTTTCCGGAGGGTGTCCCCATACAGGCCACACAACCACCAAGTATGCCGTGGCCACGGAAACTGGTGAATGCTCCTCCACCGGCCCTATGGATCAATTTGGTCCGCAAGGGATACTACTTCTACTGAATCAATATTTTTTAGATAAGACTTTCGATCGCTTGCACTTGCAATTATAGAACTACATTAGGACAATGTTATGTTTAGGTTACAGTATATTGAGGGAAATACAATCTTTGTGACCAGTGAAGTGATCATGTATAGACATTACGAGAGCAGCGATGTATACAGTCAGTAATTGGATATACTATAAAGAAAAGCTCAACATTGCCAGGCGCAAGAACTTAAACAAAAGACACTTTACCTAACTGAAGAATCCGTGTTTGCATCATTCTGAGAACTAATCCTAGAAGAATAAGTGTATGAAGTGTAACACTGGCCAGCACATTACATTGAATGACAATTATCAGTCTCCATCAAACAATATCCATATGTAAAACCATCGCGCTCACAATTATTTATTGTAAATGACAATAGAACAAAGAGAGAGAGAGAGAGAGAGAGAGAGAGAAACAACAGCAACATTACGAGAGTGAGAGAATGAAGAAGAGAAAACATAAAACGTAATGGCTTGAATAGTAATTAACTGGAAATCCCCTCACTGCGAGATCCACATCTCTCGTCTGCAGCATGATAGTGAAACGCGGGGCAGACAACTCTAACAGGTGGAAAGACACCCGGATGTCCTTTGAATGAAAAAACAAACAACCTTTCCGATCTATATATAGAATAATTATATTCTTAATAACTTGGTTATTCTTCTTCCTCTATTCGTTTGGCCTTCGTGAGCAAACCATTTCAACTAAAGTACTCACAGAAATATTTATGGCAAAAAACACACCAACCAATAGGAAGATTAAAAAACAAACAAGGAAGACAGACCCATGTGTCCCCAAGCAGGCTGCTGCGCGGGCGTGCCTGTCGTCTGCTGGTGAGGACCCACCGCGCGACGACACCCGCCCCTCCCCATCTCCCTGGGGGGTGGGGCTCGGTGAGTGGTGTATCGACCGGACAAGAAACAATCTATAAAGGCAGAACTGAAGTTGAAAACTGCGCCAGGAAGACTAGAGAGCGGGAATAGGTGGAGAAACATTGTCTATTTATATCTTTATATAAAGGGGAGATAAGTTCGAGGAAAGACAATAAATACTAAGAAAGCATAATATTATATAGATCTACTTTTAAAAAATGTCCAAGATATAGACTCTAGTAGTTTTTTTTTTAATCTTATCAAAATGGAAAGCAAAATTTAGGATGTAAATATTATTTTAAAAAAAACAACAGTAAAAACGGATAACAGCCGACTTTGAAGTGCAAGATGAAAAAAGACACTTTTTTTCTAAAAATTCTATGAACAGTTTTTGTACTTCCTTAATTAAAATGACATTATCGATTACATTATCATCAACAAAACCTTAGAATAGCAAGCATACAAATCCTTATAATAAAACGCATAGAAAACCTAAGGAAAAAGTATGCAAAACAGTAGATATATAAGCATAGAGAAAAAAAAAAAAGAAACTTCCCATTTATGTCGAAGCAGTATATCAACATTTTAAACCTTTAAAACCCTATAATGTGTTTTTTTTAAAACGGATTTTCCCAGTCTTTCGAAAATCCCAATGGTATATCAGTAAGCCTACAAACAGGCAAGTCGAGTATAGATCTGTGTTGGAGATTATCACCATCGTGTACGAGACTTATAAAAATTCTATTCCTTGGCTTTAAGTGAATAGTTTGCGCACATATCTGCCTAGCATTTAATTATATAGCCTACATTTTACAAGGTACACAAAATAGAATGAATACATTTGAGTGTGTATACTTTTTTTAATAATATAACGTTTTTAGTAAGTTCTGTAAAGATTGTTTCGTCTCATTCTAATTCAGGCCGCCTTCTATTTACTTTTTAAAGTTTTTTTGAAGGGTTTGGTCTTGTTAATAAAAACACCCAGGAGTACTCTTTCTTCCCGAGTGGTATCCGTCCATGGAATGGGTTGCCTGAACAAACCAGGCAAACCAGTAACTTAAAATCATTTAAAACACTAATGAAAATGCAAGCTATCGGACCACGGATGAGCGTAGGACGCAAATATCTTCTTTATAGAAGGAGCGTCTCTAATGTATAAGATAACGTATAATGCAATCATGTTTAAAGAATAACTAACTAAATCTACATATTACAAAAATGTGTATTGAACGTCACGAATTCTCAAACTGTTGTATTGGTTCATAAGGTAAAAGGTGATGATCTTCCCCAGAGCGTGAAGGGAAAAAAAACAACCAATAGCAGTGTTCCTTGAAACATTCGGGAAAAGAACTGACCTACATTTATTTTCTTCCAGACGTTTTCCTCCCCCCCCCCCCATCCCCTGTCTTCCCGGTCCTGCTCCCAGTGGGGCCCTTTTCCTGTCCTTCTCCTGCAGACTCCCCATCCCTCCCCTCTCTGTGTGTTAGCCTGCACTAAAACTCACTAATTTTGTCGCTAGATTTCCCCGTGAGCTCGGCATCACGTCTGCCGTCAGAATGTCGTCTGCTAAACTTCACTGGGCTTGATTCCACTCCACGGCAAGGTGCTCTCTGCAAGGAGACAGTTTTTTTTAGAACTTATCGATTCTCTTCTTCTCTCTATCCATCTCTATCTATCACTTTTTATTTTTCTTTCTCTGTCACCTATTTCATTTTCCAGATCCTTCATTTTTTTTTTACTCTAGTAATCTTACTTGATCTGTTTTTCTGTCTCGCACACTGTCTAGATTCTAGATCACTTTATATCTGTCTCTCTTATTTCTCTTCTCACCCATGTATTATCTCTCTCTCTCTTTCTCTCCCCGTCTCTCTCTCCAAGTCTCTATCTCGCTCTCTCTCACTCTCTTGATTCCTAATCCAAATTTTGGAAGACGTTGGGAAAATATTATTTGATTGAGCCGGGTCATAGTTCAGATAAATTGGCCATTCCAGACGTTCCAAATGTTACTGCCTGTAGGTGTCTTAGTTCTATGTGCTCCACATTCTAAGTATATCCAAGTATTGTGGAACTGTGGACACTAAAGAGCCGTGTCCTATTTTTTTTATTTTCATAGAAAAACCATACAACGACGAATGCCTTTAACTTTACTTTGGATGACGTCACAGAGCGTCATTGCTTTATATATAGCCTATAGATAGAGTTTAAGGCAAATAATCCTAGAAAACGAAAAGTGAACGTTTACAATAAGAAAAGTAGAAGTGAGCCTATTTATTTATTATTCGTTATATTTTTTTATATATTTATGACCTGAAAACAAAATATTATCTAGATAAAAATGAGTTCAAATTACACATGTTTAATTATTTCATATCATTGCCCCCTTCTGTGCCGGCTTTCAAATCCCATCACTGAAGGATTGGAATAAATACATCCAATAAAACTCCGTCGCCTATTTACAACTCTTGTTTGTATGTTATAAAATATTCATAAAAGTGGTTAACGCACACTTTTGATCCCAAAGCATTCGTAATCGAATCTACGTTAAATTGTGGTATATTTCCTCGGGTCTAACGTGGTCTCCTCAGTACAATGAAGAAGTACTAATGAATAACAAGATTCTCGAGTGGCTCAATGGATGTTATATAATGAGATAGTTTAGATATAAAAATAATAGTTTAGGTTTTAGTATCAGATACAAAGGTATTCAGTCTTACAGTATAAAGTTGCTTTAGAAAAAACACTGGGAATTTCTAGAAAAAATTTGTGTTTTAGAATATAAAAACAAAATACAACACAAAAAAAAAAACAAGATATGTATTTCTTGTGATTATCAAACACTGAGTTCAATACACCTTGCCTGAAAGTGTCACCAGAAATAGTGGAAAATATTCCAGCACACAGAACCTGAAGTAAAGAAGAAATGAGACGTGGGAACAATTTACATTCATTTCAAGATTTATATTTTTTTATATTTATATTTTTACATTTTCTTTTCCATGGCCATAAATTTGTGAAACTTTAAAAACAACATTGGAGGCCGAGAAACGTCAACATTAAATAGCCACACAATGTTTGTGTCAAGAGGAAAGAAGAGAAAATTAAAAGAGGAAAAAAAAGGAAGAAAGAATTTAGAATAAAATAGTGAAAGAAGGGAAACACAGATAAACCAAGAAACTGTCTAGAGTCTAGATATAGATTTTTATAAAATGTTTACTGAATCTAGAGTGTGGAATGTTTTTTTTAAAAGAATATTTCGTTTCCCAGATAAACACATCCCTCTCTGTAAGGCATTTTCTTATTTATTTAAAATGCATCCAAAAAAAAGTTTGTATAACAACTACTGTTGACAGGAACTAACTCCACGAAGCAAGGCCCGATGGGAAGTAAAGCCCAAGGGAAAGGTCATTCATAGACTGAGGGCTATTTCCTACAGGCAGGACTCATCGGTTAATTGTCTCTCAGTGGTCATTAATGTCCCCAGCATCAGGTTGGATGGCAAAGATCCCAGATTACTCATCCGCCTCCCATCCTAGAGTTTATTACTGGACGACTGGGTCACTCGCCACCATGATGACCGATTGATTCACTGAACATGATCAATGGTCCAGCCCTGGAGACTAACCCCTCCCGCCACCTCCCCTCAACAATTTACTTCTCTCTATGCAGCTTCTTATTTAAGAGGTTGATGGTGTATTTATCTTATACATATCAGTGTCTATAATAACTTGGTGAATCTAACCCTTTAAAGCGAAATTGTGAAATATTATCTTCAACATTAAGTCTGTTTCTAAACAATAGAACATTGTCACATAGAGACTCAAGTCTGATTCACACACAGTTCAGTTCACAGTTCAATCTGTCATAACGGAACGGTTTGAACTATTGTGTCTGTTAGAACAATGGCTTGTTCCGAGGCCAGGCTGATTGAACGAAAGCAAACCACGCGCCATGGCTGATTCAAGCTGATTGTATTTATACTAATTAAACTATTGATGATTGGTTAGCAGTGAGGCAGCACAAGGCAATGCTAGAACAAAAGGCTTTAGTAATGAACTTTTTATGTTAAATAC
The DNA here is from genome assembly GCA_949126835.1 of Anisus vortex. Classification (NCBI taxonomy): domain Eukaryota; kingdom Metazoa; phylum Mollusca; class Gastropoda; family Planorbidae; genus Anisus; species Anisus vortex. The sequence goes on from OX421497.1 coordinate 44,496,980, forward strand.
ACCCCCTGTGGAGTTCGCTGTGGTATTGTCTTTAAAACATACAGTGTGATGGCTATAGCTTTTATGATGCAGTTCTTCATACAAAATCCATTGAAATTTCGCATTCTATTTAACCCGCAGTTCTACGTGTTTTTTTTCCGCATTCAATGTAAACTTTTGTTCCAATGGTTTCCACGAGTGTAATCTGAAAGAATAAGCTGTACATTAGGGCAAAGCCAGAGAATACTTCAAAATTTAATGGCTACTCTGCCCTATGTTTTCCTCAAACACTCATAGAGAATGAAATATTGAGAACAGCTGTAAGTAAACATATACAGATAGACAGAAGGTAGAAACTTGTACAGAGGCTGTATGTATATACATGTTTGGAACACATGTTAGAAATATTGAGCATTCTAGAAATGTGCAGAAATATACAAGTACAGAACTTTACAACAGATTTTTATAGAATTATAATAGAAATGATTAGAAATTAAAGGATATATAGAACACAGATAATTTCTCATATTGTTATGACAAAATCATTAGCTTTAGTCCAATGTCAGATGTTTACATGTTTCACTACTCTACAATATAACTTAGACTTTACTGCTTTCATAATGTCCTACTGATTATATTAAATAATGTCTCTTTTTATTTTGCTAACACCATTATATGTGGTAACATTGATTTAGCTAAAACTATTATATGTAGTGTCGCTTATTGATTTAGCTAACAGTACTCTCCGATGTAGTCTGACTTAGTCACTACTAAATAGTTAAGTAGTCAGTCCACTATTTCCAACGTTGGAGCAGCAAAGTGCCAGTTAGCTGGACAAGTCCATCCTCTAGGTCCTAGGTAACCAGGGCCGACCCGCGGTGCTCTAATGCAGCGAGGCCGCTCTATCAGGCGGCACCATAAGGGAGGCGGCACAAGCAGCGAAACCTAAGTACAATTTAAATATTTCAGGGGTGGCATTTCGAAGACAAGCATGACTCTGAAAAACAATACCATTCTGTCGGTTAAGTAAGTGCGGATAATCTTTCTGAGTAGCCTTAGTATTAACATCCCACTAGCCAATGTTCAGTACAGTTATCATTGAAAATAGCTTCTTGAAAAATGACACAGTCGGGTGGAGCAATAATTTCCTAGTTTACATCTTTGTGACCTAAAATTCTTACAGTTAAAAAAAACAATACTTTATAGGAATATGTTGACTGTGGTTTTAATATACTTGGACAAGTGTCAAAACTACACACAAAACAAACAAAAAGAAAAAATAATTCAAATGAGGTTTATTTTATAAATACTACTTCCAGCAAACTCTACAATCTTAAAAGAAAATGTTTACTGTCCTAACAAGACTTTCGTTTTTTTCAAACACAAAGGTTCTCTAATGAAATCAGTTTCCAAAGAACAAACCTTGCTTAAAATATTAATGTATAACTTTATAAAAAAAACACGCTTCTTAGTTAGAACTCATTCAATACGAGCTTATGTATAAAACAGAGACACTTGTTCCCTCGGTGCACACACACACACAGACACACATACACACAGGGTTGACATTTTGGCAAATGACCAGATCAATACTGGGAAACAAAAACAGTTTCCGGTTCTATAATTGAGATGGAGGTGGTCATTCTAAATTGTTACTGACCGCTGGTTACTTCCCCTCAACCAGGCAGACTTTCTAGTTATCCCACCACCCCCCTCCCCAGCACGTGGAAATTGGATTTTTCTTTAGTTTTTTTTCTTCAAAGAAGTTTATGGAGCCATTCTTTATTCTGTGTCGTCTGCACACCCACACTGATTAAAACATAACACACTCAGCAAGTGCGAGGATTACAAACGGCCATTCTACTACCACCACCATTCAGTGGGTCTGATTATTGAAAAATATGAACACTTAATAATTTCGTTACATCTTTTGTCATAAAACTAGACCAAAGACATACAACTGCGTTGATATATGTAACAGTTAGTTGAAATTATACGCAAAATACAAAGATTGGATAGCGCCTCCATATTAAATTTGTATGCGCCAATTGAGGCTAGAATTGATTACACCATTCACTTATCTATATAAGCGAGTTATTAGAATATACCACCTAGAATAATTATTAGAACAAATATATACGATAAAATGGAGTCATGAGTATATTTACAGGTCAGGGTTTAGGAAATCTAATTGTCTTATGTCTTATAAGTTTACAAACGTTCCTTCTAGAGAGAAGAAGATTATGTCCACTAGGCCCAAAACTCCTGTAGGGCGACAGGGATCCGTCACTGGCAGGGATAGAACTGGCGACCTGTCCGTTGGTTTTTGGTTCACAGTCCGGTGAACAAAGCGCTGGACCAGCGGGCTTCAATTTTATTTTTATTTTATAGATAAGTGAAAGTCACGTGAAAACCTATTAGTTTTGTCTTCAAGAATTTTACTTCCCTGCCTAATCCATTCTTTTAATAAGCTTATTCAATGGTGTATACAAAGGGTCTGTAAAATGTATGATAAGAGTAGTTTTTCTAAGATAGTTTATTCTTTTACTTATTGACAGAAATGTTTCAATTATTTAGATTCTATAACATGATCTGAGTTTGTTTGACACTGGAATATACAGTTCTGACAAGAAATGGTATTCAGTTGTATTAGCAAACTGTTCCACACATGGAGTTGACAGATGAAGACATTAGGGAAGGTATTGTTATGTATGGGCTTAATTATTCATGAATTGTCTCCCTTTGCACTGAAGCCAGTAGACGTACTATAGGTAGTAGTCAGAAAAGAATAAAAGAATATTTTTTTTGTTCTAAATGGTATACACACACATTGTGGCCCAACTTTGTTGCAATTCGCCTATTTTTATGTAGGCAATTGGCCCTTCTTTGAGGCAGTTTGTATTTGCAGTGTATTATTGAAATCTATTATTACTACAGTAATTCAAGAGACTTGTGTAATATCTCGTTTGTTGCATCAATCATCCCATTAAAGAAACTTCCCAGTGTATTATAACTGTCCAACTTACCCTAAAGTGTTCCAGGAACTCTGCTGCCTGATCCTGCTGATGCTCCAGTGCCAGGGACTCTGTTTGCTTAGACAGTGCAATGAAGGATGACTCAGAGGTCTCCAGCCAGGACATGAACTTCTCCAGGGAAGGTTCCAGCTGCTGGTCGATGTCATTAGAACTCTGCAGAGCTTTCCAGTGAGAGGTCAACCTGTTGGTAAGTCAATGGTCAAACATTTCCATATTGTTTTTGATCTCAGTGTATTCTCAAAGAATGAAATTCTAACTTAGAAATGCAACAATAAAAATCTTTCAAAATACTCAGAAAGACATTCGAATAAATACAATTTTTTAATTCCATAATTAAGGACAAAGTTAGACTCTATTAATGATCTATCTTTAACAGGTTAAGCATTAACATGGTTAAGCCCCTAGTTAAGTATACCAAGCAGCATCTTTGATAAATAGTAAATATTTTGGAAAACTTACAAAATTCATATGTTTTCAGGGTCATTTCAAGAAATAAAAAAATTGATACATTGCAAAAAACAATTTTAAGAGAATGAGAAAGAGAGAAGACAAACAGCTTACCTGTTGAGTAATGTAGACCACCTGTTAGACAGTCTCTCTAGCTGCTGTTTGATATGCTGAGTAGACTCACACATATGTTCCTCTGTCAGCTGCTCGGCCTGTTTCTTCAGACTGTCTACCCTCTCCTTGTGCTCGTCAACATCTTCTTGCAGTTTCTAAACATTGACAACAACAACAATAACAAAAAAAAACACATTTAGTTTTGAGTTTAAGCCAGAACAGTGTAGGGAGGTTATAGAAATACAGCATGTGTGGTAAAACAAATATTCTTCAGAACTTTCTCAGAGAGGTAGAAAATATACAACTTGCTTGAAAAACAAAAAACAAACACACAGAATTGTCCCAAGAATATCAATATGTACATATATGTAGAGGGAATACAGTTATAAAAATAATAAGCTTCAGCTATAACTACAAAACATCAAGTCAGATACACATCAGAAGATATAAACAAAATTTGAAGTTGGACAGTTACACAATGTTTAGTGTTTGCTAATTTGTATTTTGATGTAAAGAAATAACAGGTCTTTTTCTGATTGTAATTTATAATGTAACTTTTTTTTAGAGTTTTTGTCAAAAAAAAAAAAAGTTGGATTTAAAAATGACTATTGGACACTTACCAGATGTTTGCTCAAAGCCTCTTCTTCGCCTCTTTGGCGTTCTAAGACGTCCAACTGAGTTTCTGTTTCAGACAGCCAGTCCTCTAGTTGGGCATAAGACTGGTCAAATGTCCTGCACTCCACCAGCATGGTGTCCAGCTGGGACTTGCGTCTGTTCACCTGTTGTAAGGTCTGATCCCATTCCAACTTCAGTTTCTCAGCTGTATATGAAACACATAGAATAATTAGGAACCATTGGTACAATTAGAAGATTGTTTTTATACTTGGAAGATTAGTTTGTGTGTTGGAAGATTTCTTTAATCTTTTGGGATAATATAGAGAAAGAATAAGAAACACAATTAAGATCATTAGGTTTTTCTTAAAAAGCCAAATTATATTGTTTTTGTTTTTCCATACCATATTATTGTTGTATATTGTATTGAATATTTCAAATAAAGCCTTTTGTTCTTCCATGTTTTATTCCTTTTGTTACTTTGTATAACAAAAAATTCATGGATTAAGAAATGCTAATGCTATATATTTAAAAAAAAATGAAATAAGTGAATATGAACATTGAATCTTACTTCTGTCTTTCAATGCCTGCCTGTCATTAGAATTGTCTAAAGACTTTTGTAGCTTGGATGAAGTAGTCAATACATTCTCCAGTTGACTTTTCTTATTTTCCAATTCTTGAAGATGATTCTGAATAAAAGGAAAAGAGTGTTGATATCAAACCAATGCATTATTACAAAAACAAATGTTTTATCTTTGTAAAGTCACATGACATTCTACCAGCTGCAGCATCATTGTTTACTCCCACTGAAAGCTAACTGAATCCCAAATATAACATACAATTAAATGTTCAGCTTAGCTTTTATTGTTCAAACTTAAATATCAACAAAAAAAATTTTCTATTAAAAAAAACACAACACCTTTCAAACAATATCATACAAATGTAAAATCAAAGAGAGAACAAAACAGAGAAATAAATAATCAAAATTTAAAAAGAATTAGAAATGTTTAAATTTTAGTTTTCAGAATTTTACTTTCAAAAGAGAAAATTTTGTTACAAGAAATAAAAAATATTCAAGTTTTGCAACATTGTTCCGCTAATCCAGAAATAATAAAACTGTGGATTTAAAGCTAAGCCTTTACTAAAGCAAAAAGTATGCATTTATGTGTAAACCATTTACAGTATTGTGATTATGAAATAAACACATTAAAAAAGAATAAGGCGCCCTGCATGAAAGAATAATTTAATATGTAAATGTTCAATGCCAGTGTTTTTCAACAAGTTAGTCCTACAACCAACAGAAAAATTAAAATGTAGCATTAGCTAAAAATTAAACTTCTTATTTAAAAAATATGTTAAGATCTCATGAATTTTCATGAATATATTTATGAAATATTTGAAGTGAAACAATCATAATAGATTTGCCTAGCTTCACTGGCATGTGTCTTATCTTTGTGGATGTAAGGACCGTATTTTGAGAAACACTGAAGATATTCACTGGCATGTGTCTTATCTTTGTGGATGTAAGGACCGTATTTTGAGAAACACTGAAGATATTTATTCACATATACAATAGAGGCATAGAGTGGTTCTCATACTACAGGCAGTGATATTTCTGTAATATTACATTGAAACATATGACCATGCATGCAATTACTTAAGATGTTTTTTCCATCAGAAAACTTGCATAAAAAATTATTCTATTAATTTAATACCTGTACTATTGACCTAAAAGAAATATTTAAATTCCTTATTTTCAAACAGCAACACAATCTCTTGTATTACAGAATAATTATTCTCTTTTTCTGTTTTAGATCAGCAGTTATTTAATGTAGATTTTTATGGCAGCTTTTGAAAATTTTAATTTTCAACTTTGCAGCTTATTCATAAAAATGTTAAGTCTTGCTTTATCTTGTTGAAATAAATTAACAAAGCCAATCAACAAAACTATTATGTTAAAAATTCCTAAATTGACAGCCAAGAACAGATGGACAATTGACACATTGATTGCTATTGCATTATTTATTATTTTTATTACTTGCATTTAAAAGGTGGAGTTTTTAAAAAAAATTGCTCTGTGAAGTTAAAATGTTTTTGTTTTTTTTAAATCACACTATAAGTGCAACAAATAACATTTCTAAACAACCAAAGGCTTAACAATTGTTGCTGCAAAAATATTTCTTTCTTCTCATTCAACTATAACTCCTGAAAGGCTAGTTCATTAAGACAAAAATCCTGCTCACTGTGTAAACTCCATTCCATTGGTGTTAACTGCAGCAATAACCTATTAGCTACAAGCAAACAAATTACAAGGAAGAATACAACAATAGCCACCAAAGCTTTTAATGTCATACAATGAATGGGAGAATGGACACAATGTATGTTTCCATAAAAAACAACAGTAACATGAATGGATCCCACAGTGCATGACATGTGTGTGTGTATATAAAAGCCTTTCCAGACTGAGTGCTTGATATTTAAATATCTCTACATGTATACAGCGGGCAGTGCTAGGAGTATATAATGGAAGCATGGCCACCATGTTGCATGCACACACCTCAAGCTGTTTCAGGCAGTCCGCCACCTGAGCCTGGGAGCTGCCAAGATCTTTCTCTGACAGGCACAGTAGGCAGCTGCAACTGAGCAAGTCATGATTTTGCTGATGGTTGGCAGGTGCCTTTAAGACACTGTCAACTGACAAATGCTGGAACAGAAGTAGGTTAGTACACTGCTAGTTAGCTTTGGGTTAGTACACTGCTAGTTAGCTTTAGGTTAGTACACTGCTAGTTAGCTTTAGGTTAGTACACTGCTAGTTAGCTTTAGGTTAGTACACTGCTAGTTAGCTTTAGGTTAGTACACTGCTAGTTAGCTTTAGGTTAGTACACTGCTAGTTAGCTTTAGGTTAGTACACTGCTAGTTAGCTTTAGGTTAGTACACTGCTAGTTAGCTTTAGATTAGTACACTGCTAGTTAGCTTTAGGTTAGTACACTGCTAGTTAGCTTTAGGTTAGTACACTGCTAGTTAGGATTATTTAATGTTACACTGGATACATTGATGTTTTACAAAAGGAGAAGTACCAAAACCTAGCTAAAGATGGAGTTCCAGATAACCCTTTCCATTGCTGTAACCTCAGTAACCTTTATTTATAAACATTCTTATTGTATTAATAAGATTAGGAACATAATAACTCGATTTTTGTTGATTTGTGGCTTCCTTCTTGGAAAAAAAAACTTACTTTGACACGCATAAACATTTTCCATAGAAAATGAATAAAATTTAAAAAAGAATAAAATAGAATAATATTGTATAAAAATAAGAAATTTTGTGTAAGTCTGATTACTAAACTGAAATGTGACTAATGTCCAGTAGCATCTTAGAATTAATAATTATATGAGATAACTTTTGAGAGTTACAATGCCTCACTTATTAAGAGCTTCTAATTTATAAAAGAATAAATCTGACACTTATCATAGTTGACTTATAAATAACAGAATACAAGGTTTTACCAGTATTGACAAAGTACATTGTGTTGGTGAGTTCTCTAAAATTATGGTTAGTTAAATAAATGTTAGTGAATGGGAAAAAAAGATTGAAATGGCTACAAGTATATTATTGACTACAAATCTTCACATTAACAACTTAAAGCAGTTGCTATGTAACAGTTGAATTACAATGTATTCATAAGAATTTAACATTCTCACTGAAATTTACTACTCTATTTGGAATTTATACGTTTTGTACAAGTTCGATTAAGAGATCTGTTACAATTTCTCAACATTTATTAATGGGACATTTACATTAAAAAAAATTATGGCATATGTTACAGATGCTCCACCCATATAGAAGGTTATCAATAAGTACTGGCTTAATGTTTAGATTTTGCAGTCGCCTATTAAATTTACTTTACTGATGGGATCTGTTAGTAAAAGTTGAAGAAACAACTACAAGTAGCAAGAGACTGTTATATGGTTAGCAGTAAACAATTCCAACAGTATAGAAAACTGGATTATTCACTTCTAAAAAAAACAATGTACAGAGTTGAGACCAAATTGAATACTGACCTTTTGTTTCTGAATCATATGTTCAATGTCCTTGATATCTCCAACAACCACCTTCTGGGACCTGACCGCCTGGTCCAAATTGGTCAGCCAGCTGTAGAGTTCTGTTATGGACTTGTCCATGTCAAGCCATGAGGCAGTGGTCATTATGGGCTGTTTGTATTCACCTTGCACAGCTGACTGTTTGACTAAAAGAAATGGGACACAATAAATCATTACGTATCAGTTTCACTACTATATATATAATATAGTGTTCAATGATGCTAGATTATTAGACAGAATTATAGAGGCCAAATTTCTAAATAGCATAATTCAATAAAAGAAGTACTTTTGTGTATTTATATCTCACAAATGTTAACAGTTCTGAACCGAACATTATTGTTTCCTACACTTATCCATAGATTAAATTATTGTGTCCTAGACTTGTGTGTAGATTAAGTCTTCAACTAATACTGTTATTTTAAAACCAGTCAAAAATAGAAAGGTATAAAAAAAATGTGCACTACCACTCTTCTGTAAATAATTTAAAATACTACAACAGTAGAGCTAAGGGAAGTAATTCAGTCATTGGTGTTTTTGTTGTCATACTAAGTTACTGATCTTAGATTAGACAAATTTTCGTAGCTTTTTTTTTTTCAAAAAGACCAAAAAAAAAAATCTTAAACTCTAATAGGAGGTAAATGTAAAGTTTAGATAGACATACAGAAAAAAAACAACACTTGAAACAATGTAGTTTATTTATAGCAAATTTTGCTCAATGTTTAGGAAACAGGACAAAATAAAGGAAAGAAAAGTTAATGGAGGTTTTGTTGTTTTTCAGATTCTGTTAATCTCTTCAATTGACTTTAAAACAACGGAATCATTAACATCAGAGAACTACACTGGCATTAAAAAACATTTCTTTGACCCCTGAGGGAGTAACTCCCCTTTTGTTTCTAAGCAAGCATAAACGTTAGGCTAGAAATAAACCAAAAGGGGGAGTGGAGGGGGGGGGGCAAGGTCAGTACCAATGCAGGCAGCCAGGTCTGAGATAAATGTTGAGGGCATCCTTAAGCCTTCACAAGAAAGACAAAGAAAGAGAGAAAGAAAGAGAGAGTAGAATAGCTACAACAATTTTTTATTTATCATTTTCAAAATGCAATAGGACACAAGTACAAGGTTTCCCCTTCCATGCTGTGATAAAGTCCTACATTTAATAAACCAACCTTCACTGAAAGGGTGAAGCTAAATGCTAGGAATGTACATTATATTAAATAGAAAGTGAACTAGACAGTAATTGCTCACTGTCCGCTAGAGTCAATGGAGAGTTGGGGGAAGTAATGACCTTTAAAATTAGAAATTACATTGTGACGTTAGCACACGTGACAATTGAGTGTATGGCTCGCTTTAAAGTCAACCCCACTGACCCCTCATGAAAAATTTATGATTTTATGATGACCAGTTAGATGGGATCAATAGAATTCTGAGGAAATGGGTTACCTTGTGGGGTCCCACATCAAGTTCAGTTACTTCTTTCAATGTATTTATGTTGTACAGATGTCATTTCTTCATGATAGTTTTGTTTTAATATATAATATACCCGGTATTACTGTAATCTATTAATGATATTAGTTTAAAATGCTGTTTGAACTCTACTCCTTCTTTTTATATGCTGAGACTGTTAGAGTGTTTAATGTAGGAATAGAAGTTGAAATTTATAATCAAATCAAATAGAAGCCCCTAGTCAAGATAGTTTCAATGACAGAGACAGCTTCTAATACCTAAAAGGAACCTTGGATAAGTTGTATCACTAAAGAAATAGTTTTTCTTACCTTGCTGCATAACCTCTGTTATCTGTGGCTCTGTCCTTTTATTGATGTTCTTGGAGAGCTGCTTCATGGCAGCAAAGTCTGCATTCAGTTTGGCAATCTTCTCCTGCAGTCCCTCTGGTGGCTGTACTCCTTGGTCCTTGCAGGTCTCCAGGTGCTGCTCGTAGGTTGTGGTCATCTGGTTCAGCTTGGCTTGCTGGGCCTCTATGGCGTCTCTTGTAGTCTGAAGGGAATGGGATACACAAGAAATGAAACATGTTGAATTACAGAGAAAACCAAGCTCATGCTAGGTGCGGCTGTAAAAGCATCTTAACTTATATATATATTACAGATGCCCCTTCTCTAATGAAGATGAGTGAGTTCTACACCTATCCTTGATCTCAGTCTAGTCTTGCATTTTGATAAGTGTTTTAAATGTTACGTTAGATGTCACCAATAGTTAAATCACTAAACCTAAAAACACTAGAGGACAGAAGGGCAAACTAATAATACTTAAGGCATTCAATGGTAAGCTACTTCTATATCTAACTACCTTAGGTAGGCTTATAAGATTAAAAAAAAACATGTCCCAAAAATCACACATATATCTGCCTACCACAGTTAGCAGTTAAGGCTGTCTGTAGTGATTTTGGCATATTTTGTATATACTTGACAAAGGATATAGGCAGAATTCATCAGTTTCTTAGTCCACGCATAATAGGGGATTGTTTGGCCAGCACAATGACCAACACCTTTTAATATGCTTCAACTAATGTGAGGTACTCATCAGTGCTGGTTAGACTCAGGGAAACCCCCCAGGACCCGGAAAAAAATCTAGCCTTCACCAAAATTTGAACCCAGGACCTACAGTATGTCAGCCAAATCTGATGCCTCTTGGCCCCATTTACGTTTTAAACATGGCAACCAAAAAAAAAAGTAGAAGCCACTGACCTGCTGGTCAACAATGACACTGTCTGTCTGACCCATGTCCGTCAAAGACTTCACTGGCTCGGACTGTGTTTCTAACACCACACAGGTGTCCTCAATCCACTTCTGCATGGCATCCAGGTCCTCATAGAAACCTTTGAGCCTCTTTAGTTGATCTTCAATGGTGTTGATCTTCTCAGGTATCTCACTGGTTACCTGCACAATACAAAAATGGTCAACATTAGAAACAAAGTAGACTTTAATCAACCTAAATTAATCAATCAAAAGCAATTTCCAGACAGAATATAATTTAGTCCAGATCAAATTACTGTTTTTTTATCAGTTAGTGTATTTGCAATGCTTATAGTTAAAAATATAATAATGTTTGCAAATGTTTTTTTTTTTTTTAAGTTAACTATTGAAACATTTAAAAAAAAAAAATAAAATAATAATTATAGGATTTAAGTACATTTCTTAACGTTTCAACATTTAAAATAATTTTTTTTTGCTTTGACCATTTTAGGAAAATTCACAAACTTTCCCTAACCTTGGTCAGTTTTCCCTAACTTGTACCTATTTATTTTTATCAGCATAGAAATTTGATGCTTTTAAATGTGCAACAGTGTAACTTGTACACCTTTTAAACAACAAGTATTGTCATAATGAAATAAAAGAAAAGATGACAAATCAATGTGTAATATGACATACAATTGTATGCTTCCAAACAATCATTAAGGAATATTTATGTCTAAAAGTCTGTGACTTATGTTCCATTAGGAAACATTTCATGATGCAGCTTAACACTTCATCATTTGAAAGGACAAATACTAAGAATTGATTTTCAAGATTATCAAATAATTTTGTAATGGGAATATAACTATGAAAAGAATGCCCTGCCAGAATGTTAACTCAAGACCTTCAGATAACAGACTCCACTTTTCCACAAACACTATGTGAAGTCAAGACCTTTAGATAACAGACTCCACTTTTCCACAAACACTATGTGAAGTCAAGACCTTTAGATAACAGCCTCCCCTTTTCCACAAACACCATGTGAAGTCAAGACCTTTAGATAACAGACTCCACTTTTCCACAAACACTATGTGAAGTCAAGACCTTCAGATAACAGACTCCACTTTTCCACAAACACTATGTGAAGTCAAGACCTTTAGATAACAGCCTCCCCTTTTCCACAAACACCATGTGAAGTCAAGACCTTTAGATAACAGCTACCCCTTTTCCACAAACACCATGTGAAGTCGAGACCTTTAGATAACAGCTACCCCTTTTCCACAAACACCATGTGAAGTCGAGACCTTTAGATAACAGCTACCCCTTTTCCACAAACACCATGTGAAGTCGAGACCTTTAGATAACAGCTACCACTTTTCCACAAACACCATGTGAAGTCAAGACCTTCAGATAACAGCTACCCCTTTTCCACAAACACCATGTGAAGTCAAGACCTTCAGATAACAGCTACAACTTTTCCACAAACACCATGTGAAGTCAAGACCTTCAGATAACAGCTACCACTTTTCCACAAACACCATGTGAAGTCAAGACCTTCAGATAACAGCTACCACTTTTCCACAAACACCATGTGAAGTCAAGACCTTCAGATAACAGACTCCACTTTTCCACAAACACTATGTGAAGTCAAGACCTTTAGATAACAGCCTCCCCTTTTCCACAAACACCATGTGAAGTCAAGACCTTTAGATAACAGCTACCCCTTTTCCACAAACACCATGTGAAGTCGAGACCTTTAGATAACAGCTACCCCTTTTCCACAAACACCATGTGAAGTCGAGACCTTTAGATAACAGCTACCCCTTTTCCACAAACACCATGTGAAGTCGAGACCTTTAGATAACAGCTACCACTTTTCCACAAACACCATGTGAAGTCAAGACCTTCAGATAACAGCTACCCCTTTTCCACAAACACCATGTGAAGTCAAGACCTTCAGATAACAGCTACCACTTTTCCACAAACACCATGTGAAGTCAAGACCTTCAGATAACAGCTACCACTTTTCCACAAACACCATGTGAAGTCAAGACCTTCAGATAACAGCTACCACTTTTCCACAAACACCATGTGAAGTCAAGACCTTCAGATAAAGCTACCACTTTTCCACAAACACCATGTGAAGTCAAGACCTTCAGATAACAGCTACCACTTTTCCACAAACACCATGTGAAGTCAAGACCTTCAGATAACAGCTACCACTTTTCCACAAACACCATGTGAAGTCAAGACCTTCAGATAACAGCCTCCACTTTTTCACAAACACCATGTGAAGTCAAGACCTTCAGATAACACTTACCACTCCCCGACAAACCCCTTATTGTAAATGTTTACATACAACCAATTGAAATTCGGTTAATGCCTACTTTCTTCCAGCCATCATTCAAATGATCGATATCTCTGTGGATGTTGTTACGGTCTTCATCGGTCAGTTTAGGAGACTGCATCAGTGATGCTCCGCTGCTGTTGATGGACATTAGGTTGGCCTGGCGTTGAGATATCTCATCTTCTCTGTCCTGTACAGTAAACACAGTGGACACACATTAAGTTCTAGTTAGTTGGCCATAAAATATATAAAAGAACTATAAAGTAATTTAATACTGAGGAAGGAAGAGAATTTTAAAAAAATGTATAATGGACATAATGAAGTAAATTAATTAAATTTTCTATTCAATAATGAATTTAAATGTTGTCAATTTTGTAAACAAATAGTGTTTCTAAAAATGAACATCTATACTTTATTCATTCATAATTCACAAGATGTTGTATGTATTATTATGACCTTTAAGATGCTGAATAAGCATTGTATAATCTGAAGTAAATAGTAACTTGAGGAAACAATTTTTATTTTTATTACTTCTACACTTTGTAAACTCAAGACTTGCTTTTATTTATGTTCCTTTATATTACAAAGGACTTTCTATTTTTAAATATTTTTTTAAACAGTACAGATATAAAGGTAACAATATAAATGATAAATATTATTCATGAAAATCTGACCTTGACTTTCTCCAGCAGTGCCTCCAAGTAGGGAATGTCAGGCCTCAGAGAAGAGTTGAGAATATTTTCTGTTTCATCAATCCAAGAAAATAATTCATCAATTTCATTGGTGAACTCCAGAGGCTCGACACTGCTCTCTTTAGTTCTAGAAGATGACATTGGAATAAAAGTCATTCACCAGACATTAAAAACACTATGGCTAATGTTTACATTCAAACTATCTAGTTTTAAGTTTTTTTGTTTTTATTTCTCATATTTAAACTATAAATGTTGATATATGCTAGTCAATACATGTGAGTATATATTTCAGAAAATGTAGTGATCGTACCGCCTTTGTCTAGCCATGACCTCGGAGCAGAGAACTTTCCATCGATGGTTAATAAGCTCCAGCTTGTCCCGGAGTTTGTCCCCATTGAGGGAGGAGGCGCTCTGGAGAATTTCATCTCCAGCGGAGTTCATTCTGGTCACATTGCTCTGTTGCTGTCTCAAACTCACCTCTAGTTCCTGTGGCACAACGAAAGATAAACAGATATATTAAAAAATGGGAGATGAACCTTGTAAATGTACTTGTAGCAACAAACTCTAAAGTACAAGTACTTGTAGCAACAAACTCTAAAGTACAAGTACTTGTAGCAACAAACTCCCAATTGTAGCAACATACTCCAAAGTAATTGTAGTTACATACTCCCAAGTAATTGTAGCAACATAATCCCAAGTAATTGTAGCAACATACTCCCAATTGTAGTTACATACTCCCAAGTAATTGTAGCAACGTAATCCCAAGTAATTGTAGCAACATAATCCCAAGTAATTGTAGCAACATGCTCCCAATTGTAGCAATATACTCCCAAGTACTTGTAGCAACATACTGTACTCCCAAGTAATTGTAGCAACATACTCCCAAGTAATTGTAGCAACATACTCACAAACTACAATATGAATAGTTCATGTGTTAAATTCAATAAGTGAGAAAAAAGAAATGTCTTAATATTGAACTTGCACTGAAACACAAGAATGAACTTGAATCCAGGACCGGAAAAGTCCTTCAAGAAAGTCTTATTACATACTTGATGAATCTAAAGTGAGACTTAGATATACATGAAGATGGACGAAAATTCACATGAGTATACATGAGTAGACATGAGTAGACATGAGTAGACATGAGTAGACATGAGTAGACATGAGTAGACATGAGTAGACATGAGTAGACATGAGTAGACATGAGTAGACATGAGTAGACATGAGTAGACATGAGTAGACATGAGTATACATGAGTATACATGAGTAGACATGAGTAGACATGAGTATACATGAGTAGACATGAGTATACATGAGTATACATGAGTAGACATGAGTATACATGAGTAGACAGGAGTATACATGAGTAGACATGAGTACACATGAGTAGACATGAGTAGACAGACATGAGTACACATGAGTAGACATGAGTATACATGAGTATACATGAGTAGACATGAGTATACACGAGTAGACATGAGTAGACATGAGTAGACATGAGTATACATGAGTATACATGAGTATACATGAGTATACATGAGTAGACATGAGTAGACATGAGTAGACATGAGTAGACATGAGTAGACATGAGTATTGTTACGAATCTCGGTCATAAATGAATGACGTAGTAAGGCATTGACCTCTTAACAAGTGCGTATCAGAGTCCAAAGCGACCAAGGTTTGACCTTTATGCCCTGAGGGCAGTTTAAATAAAATAATTCGTTCAAATCCCGTGGAAATTGGAGGATAATTCTGGATCGTAGTAATTATAGAGAAAGAGGTTAAAATGCGTATTAAGACCCTGTAGAATCTTCGATGATAGTTTTCTTTGGAAAGTCCCGACCTCCTTAAAGTTAGTTCAGTTCGGAAGTTTGTCGAGTGAAGTCGCTATATTCATTTGTATATTGTATGCCATTGTATTGAAACTTATGTTGCCATCAGTTGATGAAGTTTATTGATCGTTTATATTGAGTCTACAATTTAAATAAAATTGTTTATTCAACAACTGGAGTTGTGTGATCTATCATTGTTGAGAAAGGTGTTGAAGATAATTATCACGAATATAACTACATTGCTGCATAGACCTGTCAGTCAAGGAACCCCTAGCTTGGGCTACAGATTAGCAGAATCTAGAGACTTCTAATAAAGATACAACTATATTCATTGAATCCGATTTAACGAGTCGTAATAATAGTCATCATAAAGAGGGCCATAACAGTTTGGGGGCTCGTCCGGGATAGTTGTATAGTGAAGCATATATTCAAGTTGTGTTGTGTTGTGTGTTGAAGCCGTGACCTACTGAGCAAGCCTAATAACGCTGAATTCATTCTTCCGATTGGAAAAACGTAAGTTGGAAATTTACATTTTATAAATCTCTTAACTAAAGAATGGAATTTATTGAAAATCCAGAAGAAGAAGTTCTGAAAACTTTATCAATAAAGAAGTTAAAAGAGATCGCTGAGATCTTAACGATAGAAGTTACTGAGACTACACCATCGAGGACTGTGTTGACACAGCAGATAAAAGATGTGTTGATTGCGAGTGGAAGGTTGAAAGTAGAATCAAGCGCGGAGGGATATCAAGTTGAAGGTCAGACGTCGAAATCTATGTCAGAACAGTTTAGATTTCAGTTAGAAATGAAACGGATGGAAATGGAGATGGAACAAAAACGTCTTGAGGTGGAACAAAGACGTCTAGAAATAGAAAGTCAGGAAAGAGATAAGAAAAGTCAAAGAGAAACAGAAAGTCAGGAAAGAATAGAACTGGCGAAGATAGGAGCTACTAAAAAAGAATCTCATAATGATGTAGAGATGGCCAGATGGAAAAAGCTAGTCCCTACCTACATTGATAAAGAAAGTGAAATAGCTAATTTCTTCCAGACCTTTGAAATTTCTTGCAGAGATTTTAAGTTCCCAGAAGATAAATGGGGAATATTAGTCAGAACAGCTTTTACTCAGGGAAGGGCAAGAGATTGTGTTCTATTGTTAAAAGAGGAGAATTTAAATGATTATGAAATCATTAAAGACACTGTACTTAAAGCCTATAACCAAATACCGGAAAGTTATCGGAAAAGGTTCCGTCAGTACACAATGTCCCCTTACCAAACACACTTAGACTTCCTTAGAGCAGAAGAAAAGTTAATGGATCAGTGGATAAAATCCAGAAATATCTCCACATTAAAAGAAATGAAAGATATCATTCTGTTAGAGGATTTTATTAACAAAGTGAGGCCGGATATAAGAATGTATTTATCCGAGCGTGATATCACTGACCCACATAAGGCTGCTGATTTAGCTGAACAGTATGCACTGTGTCATAGGACAGCTGATGGAAAGAATTTTAATAGATCACAACGGCAAGGAGAAAACACACAAAAACAACATCGTGAAAAAGAGCATTTTGTGAAACAAAATGATGAGAATAAGAAACCTGTCAACAAAAACGTCCAATGTACTTTTTGTAAAAGAACAGGACATAACATAGAAGACTGTTGGAGTATAAGAAAAGAAAAAGGACCTAATAAAGTGGTCATGTGCGTCAGACATGCACAAATACAGAATGTACAAGAAAGCGAAAATACAAACGAACTGAATTCGAAGAAAGATTCTTCTAAACCAGAAACACTGAGGGTGGATTTGCCTGAGAGCAAAAGTCAGAAGGTAGAGAAATCTACAACTGAAGATAATGAGGATAAATATCCTGATTATAAATACAGAATGGCTACTATTGGATTAATTGTCCAAGTCCACAGAGACGAAAAAGTAGACCAAAGTATTTTTGACTCGAACAAGAGTCTGAAGTCATCGAAAGATGAAACAACACCCGAAAGTCATGGTCAAGGGAAGAATAAAATTGACACAGAGACCCTGTGCAGTTTTCAACCGTTCATTAGTGAAGGTTGTGTGGCCTTACAAAAGGAAGGACCACTGAAGTCCGTAAAAATATTACGAGACACAGGAGCATCATTAACACTGCTGCTTAAAGATGTATTACCATTGAATGATAATACATTGACAGGACAGACTGTCCTATTGAGAGGTTTTGAATGGAAAGAAGAAATACCTCTACATAGGATATACCTAGCATCTGACTTGGTGACAGGATATGTGACAGTTGGAGTAATATCAAAACTTCCTGTTGAGGGCATATCTGTTATCCTAGCAAATGATTTGGCGAAAGGGAGGGTGAGACCTGAACTGATTGTGAAGGAAAATCCAGACCCTAGTCCTATGGTGGAGACAGGAAAAGGAAAAGAACTTTATCCTGTAGGTGATGTCATAAATGGTATGACACCACAGAAAAAGAAAGAAGAAATTCTCTCACAAGAAAAGAAAAAGAAAGAAGAAATTCTCCCACGAGAGAAGAAAGAGGAAGAAGAAGTGGAACTTGATACTACTATTTTCTCCATGATTGAAAATTGTCCGAAAGGAAATGATCAATCAAAGAAGTCATCGCAAAATGAATTGATTGCTGAGCAGAAAGTAGACCCAGAGTTGCTACAGTTGCATGAGAAAGCTGTCGACGAGAAAGAAACTCCTACTAATGATGTCTATGAACATATAGACCACAGCATGAACAAACAACAATGCAAACCTGCAGTTGCCGGTACAGATGAAGATTGGAGGAGCATCACCGAAGAAACGAGTGCTGAGAACTGGACCGAAAATACCAAAAGCTATGGGTTACCACAATCCATACCGACAGATCGAAGGACCAACTTCACCTTGGAACTCTTCAATCCAGTCCTAAAGAACTTATGCCTGGAGCATGAGGTGATAACTGAATCCTATCCGGAAAGTCGAGGAGCCTATGGACCAATCTTTGGACCCACTGTCCGAGGACCACTCAAACTACTTCAAGAGGAATGGCAGACCGAATTGGACCTCCTTGGGCTGAGCAAGTACCTAGATAAGTACATAATTTTTTTGTCTGACATAACTGTTTTTGTTAGAAAAAAATTGTACACTGCTCACATGCAGATGCCATTGTTGTGTGATGAAAGAAAGGCAAAAATATTATATCATTTGAAAATGATAAAGCCTTACCTTCTGAAAACAATTGGAATAAGCTTGATGTTATTAACATTGTTACTCTTATTTGTAAAATTTATGCCTGGAGTACAGGATGAATTGAATGACAAATTCACTGATAGTTAGTTACCAAACTTACTATTTTAAAACTAAATCCCTTACTTGTGAAGAAAAAGGAATGAGTAAAAGTATTGTTAGAGTAAATATCATTATAGTGTGATATTTCTAAACAAACTTGTTAGGTTGAGCATTAAAAATAATTGCTATAAGAGAAAAAGATCAGTTTTATCCGCAGAATTGGTTTCTAAATCAGAGGACATTATAAATGTGGACTGATTATAAGATATGTTTGAGAATCTCTGGAAATGATAATTGAAACATTTAGCAGAGAGGATAATTTGATTGAAAAAGATGTAAATGGTTTTAAGAAAAGAGAATTTTTCTATCACTAAAGTATTGAGAAATGTTTTATGATTGTACTATGGAAAATATTTTATCATGTACTGTTGTTGAAATATTGCACTGAGTCAAGATGCAAATTTCTTCTATGTGAATTTATTCATTTGTTCTATTATCACTGAATGTATGATAATGAAGGGTAAAAATAGTTGCAGCAAGGCAGAACTATGACTAAAAAGAATTCCAAGAATTGTATTATATATGATTTTTCACTTTTAGGATACTGTTACATGAAAAGCAGACCAAAAGTAGAAACTAATAAAACTTTGTATCCTTGTTTGTATAAATTTAGGATATGGGCCACTGATTTGACACTGCAAACCAGAATGATTGAGAATTTCATGGTTGAAAATTTATAATGTTGACATACCAATGTTCAACAAATGTATTATTAATTAAGGATTTCATGTCAAGATTGTAAAACTAATCTATTTTTTTTTGTATTAGTTAAAATAGATTGAATGAATTGTACTGAAAAGCAAAAGATTGGGTAGACCTGAACACTGTGAAGTAACAGGAGAACCTAGAACCTAATGAATAAAACCTTTATGGAAAATGGAAAAGAGCAATGTACCCCACTGAAAAGATTGGAAATGGAATGTTTTACCACACCAGTCAAAACAGCAGTTTGTTTTGTACATAAATTGCTAAAATTGATTTCTGTCTGAAAAAAAAAAAATTAATAGTAGCCTATGCTTTAATCTTTTCTACGTCAATAATATTGTATTTGAAATGTCTTTGATGTAATCTAAAGAAAATAAGTACTTACTGTGTAGTACTAAGATTGTATGAAGATAATATAATCTGCTTTGATTGATAGTTAATTAAGTAAATTAACCAAAATTGTTTCAAGTAAATCCATGTCTGCATGAAAGATAGAATGTTTCAATGTGAACTCTTTTAAAAAGAAAATAATGACGTCGAAAGGTCATGGTAAAATGAAAGATTGAAATATTTTTAATGAAATTGTCTATAAACTATTTTAATTCGTGAACAGACTATGTTTAATGCTTAAAATAACATAAATGAATTTAATATTGAGATAATAAGTTGTTAAATAATGCTCATTTAGTCAAGATAACGTTTTGGTCGCGTAGAGATTTTGACCTAAGCGGTGATGAGGTAAAAATTTGCATAGCCATGTAAACATTTAGGGAATGAGAGAGTGATCGCAAGGAATAGAGAGAGAAAGAAAAAAGAATACTGACCTAGAAATCTGTTGTCTCGCCACAGACAGTTGTCTAATGTGTTAGTCAGCCTACAGGCTTAAAAAAAAAAAATACTGTCTACACGAGCAATAATGTTTGTAACGTGTAATTAGGTCAGGTCTAGTAGTATTTTTTTTTGTTTTGTAATTGAGTTAGGCCTAGCATGTGTTCTATCAGAGCGTTGGGTTTTTTCTCCTTATAAAAAAAAAAATAAGTCGTGTCTGAATAGACATTAAGTGATTTTTTTTCTTTTGTTGTTTGATTACAAATGTAAAAGATATTAGTTTATAATTAAATGGACGAGAGAGTTTTTATTACAGTGGAATGTTCAATGTAATAGAAATTATTAACTTGTATTATATTATATCTATTAAGAATGATTATGTATTTTTCTTGTATACAAGATTTAGATAAACAATTTAATTGTCCATTGTTTTGAATTAAAAATTGAATGATTGAATGACTGTAGTTAAGCCATTTGATAAGATGAACTTAGATTGCATATATTATATGTTATTGTTATCAGTTCGATTGAATTATTGGGATCGCCAATTGAACTGTATTGTTTTCCCCGGAATATTTTCTTTTATAATTATTCCTTAAAATTAACATTTTTTCAAATGTAAAAGAAATAATTATAAAACTTTTAAGGGTGGTCGTGTTACGAATCTCGGTCATAAATGAATGACGTAGTAAGGCATTGACCTCTTAACAAGTGCGTATCAGAGTCCAAAGCGACCAAGGTTTGACCTTTATGCCCTGAGGGCAGTTTAAATAAAATAATTCGTTCAAATCCCGTGGAAATTGGAGGATAATTCTGGATCGTAGTAATTATAGAGAAAGAGGTTAAAATGCGTATTAAGACCCTGTAGAATCTTCGATGATAGTTTTCTTTGGAAAGTCCCGACCTCCTTAAAGTTAGTTCAGTTCGGAAGTTTGTCGAGTGAAGTCGCTATATTCATTTGTATATTGTATGCCATTGTATTGAAACTTATGTTGCCATCAGTTGATGAAGTTTATTGATCGTTTATATTGAGTCTACAATTTAAATAAAATTGTTTATTCAACAACTGGAGTTGTGTGATCTATCATTGTTGAGAAAGGTGTTGAAGATAATTATCACGAATATAACTACATTGCTGCATAGACCTGTCAGTCAAGGAACCCCTAGCTTGGGCTACAGATTAGCAGAATCTAGAGACTTCTAATAAAGATACAACTATATTCATTGAATCCGATTTAACGAGTCGTAATAATAGTCATCATAAAGAGGGCCATAACAGTATACATGAGTATACATGAGTATACATGAGTAGACATGAGTATACATGAGTATACATGAGTAGACATGAGTAGACATGAGTAGACATGAGTAGACATGAGTATACATAAGTAGACATGAGTAGACATGAGTAGACACGAGTAGACATGAGTATACATGAGTAGACATGAGTAGACATGAGTAGACATGAGTAGACATGAGTATACTTAAAAGCGACCATTTCATTTACAAACATTTATGGATGATAAGCTTATAGGCCTGCAGGCAATACACACAATTTACAACATTTCAATGACATGTATTTTAAAGAAGTTTTTTAATTCAGTTAAAATGCATTTCAAGCTCCTTATCGTAACTATCAAAATAATATCCTCAACCTAACTATCAAAATAGTATCCTCATCTTAACTATCAAAACAGTATCCTCATCTTAACTATCAAAACAGTATCCTCATCTTAACTATCAAAACAGTATCCTCATCTTAACTATCAAAACAGTATCCTCATCTTAACTATCAAAACAGTATCCTCATCTTAACTATCAAAACAGTATTCTCATCTTAACTATCAAAACAGTATCCTCATCTAAACTATCAAAATGACATCTACAAAAGAAACATATTCACCTCTTTACTTTAAAAATAATCCTCCACATTATAAGTAGAAAAAAAAAGTTATCAATAGTTTAGATATCAGAATAGTATCAAAGGGTGTATCCACATCCTAACTATGGGAATGTTATCAACAAGCCTGTCGCGTACAGATTTAAATTTAAAAAAGCTGCACAATAACACACACACACACACACAGTGACTCGCACCCAAGAACTGAGGTTTTCAAGTGCTCACTTAGCAAACAATTCCAAGACAAAAAAAATCAATTACAACATTCTATAATTATTCAAGGACTGCAGCCACCACGAAAAGAATAAAATTGGGGGATTCCCGATTTCTACCAAAGAAGGCTTGATCATGGAGAAAAATGTTATCATGAAACAAAAAGCAATTTGCCCGACCTACCAATAAACGTAAGATTTAAACAAATGTCAGTGCACATTATCTAGCAAAATAATGGTCTAAATATCTTGTTTTTAGCATTTTAACTCTATATAGATATCAATTAGAAGCATACGCAATATAAAATGTCTATACAAGACTTTAAAAGTTGAAATTTGGTTTCTAAATCTGGGTTATTTTCAACCTAGTAGTCTACTTACATGAACAGAAACTAGAAGATAAGTTTATCCTTTAGAATATACAAAACTCATCACTGATCTATTAAAAACTTGATTTAACACACGCTTTTCATCAATGGACCAAATTATACCATCTTGTGAACTAGTTCACCAGTTCAACAACAGAGGCGGCGGTGCAAGCAAGACTAACTACAAGCACATGAAAACAAAAACACATGAAATGTGCATCTTTTAATTTCTTGCCCTAATCCATCACACAGAATAAATCGATAGTGATTTTATTTTAACATCAAATGCCGATTCTCTCCCCCTCGCCTCATTCTGCTTAGCTCGGCATAACAGCAAACAATATCAACAACAACAACAACAACAACAACAAAAAACCTACTTCATGAATTAATTGTAAACAAAAAGCGTAATCGAATCGAACAACAACTGAATAATGAATGCATCAATCAAATGACACGAAATTCGACTATGTTTAAATGTGTATTCGAATTGATGAAAAAAAAAAAACAACTTTACATCAAATGGCATGCTTTTCGACTATACAACTCAAAGCGTTTTCAAATAGACAGCAATTGAGTAATCGAGTTCACATCAAGCGGCATGATATAACCGCTGAATGACGCAATCTTTGAACATCACATAGAGAAAAACGAACTGATCCATGCCGCCACAGTAAGTCAATGTACTTACTCACAGTTGGGACCAATGTTTCACTCCCTATCTCACTCGATATCTTGTTGATATGTTGGCATGTTGCATATTACAAGATTGGAAACCGAAATAAAATGAAAAAAACAAACTCCCACGCCTTCCTGAATGCTATTTATACAAGTCTGTCCAAGATTGGTTCAATAAAGACTTCACTCAGCAAGTGAATCGGCAACCACAACTCGGCTAGTGTTCATGATGATTCACAGAGATAATCCTAAGTTAATAAACTGTCCAATTTGCAAAGAAATCAGTCCACAAATGACGTCCGCTATTGTAACGAAACTCCCGATCCAGGACGAAGATTAGAAATACTATGAAGCTGCAAAACTATGTACACGATTTTTGTTTTCAAACTATTAAGAATCAATGGTCGACCTTTGACCTAGTTTAAAAGTGGAAACTGTAGTGTCAGGTATAGACTCTATCTATCTATATATATACATGCGACGGTGTTTGATAAACGTATCAAAGTGTTTTTAATGCACCGTAGTTTTAGTTTTCACCTATACCTTTGTTGTTTGTACCTTGTCAGGTGAGATATGCTCAAGGCAGTAGCGGTCTTGGTCTCAAACGCGTGCCTAACAATATATCGGGCCCGTGCATAGTATGGCGCAGTTTGAATGTTCTATACATTTAGATTAATGTTCTGATGGAGATCTGACGCTTATTTGAAGTGCTTGTCACGGCTACTTATGGACACGGGAAGATTCTGCATTTCACATCACGTTAGTAAATAGTAGTTTTTATTATTTGTACATGGGAAGTAGATTTTAGAATTATTTTGTGGAAGGTCAATATAGAGTGTGTGTTGTTTTCAAAGCGATGTATATCACAACCTTTTCCATTTCACTATAAGATAGAGAAATACCTCAGCAACATTAGAAGATTTAAATAATTTAAATGCTGTATCTGCAGGCTTCCATCATTTTATACCTCAAAACAAGTTTAGTTTGATAATCCACCAATGACTACAGGATTAAACGTCACGTGTTAGGAAGTCAGTGCAACCTGTACTTGCCTTCCCGCGATGCAAGACGAGGTCATGCCAAAAATACATAGCCATGGGGAAAAATGGGTGAAACGGCTAACGACTGTTTAAGTTTCATCAAAAGGCAAATGAAATTACAGACGAACTGTCACTTGTATCCTTCACCTGGACTCACGGTGTCGAAATTGCCGGGGAAGCAGAAGAGACGGTTTACCTTGCTTTTTTAGACCGCCCTGCCTTGCAGGAGCATAGAGTGGATGGGAACGGTCAATTGTCTGCACCAAACGTTGTACCAGCGTCGACTGAGCTCTAAGAGAGCAATCTCGGTTCGCGTACTCACTCTGGAGAAGTGAGGTTCAAGTCCACTTCAATATCACCTTGCCGACTGGCTCAATTCTCACATACAGACACACACGACTGACTAGTTTATTACTCCAAACTTTGTCTAATGATGCACTTCAATTCTGGTTTTAAGGCAACTGTGCTGTTTGAAGATTAATGCAATAAATCAAGAACAACAAAACTTGTTAAAACGACTTGCTCACTCAAAGCAAGAACCAGTTATAGAATGTCAGCACACACAAAAAAACAACAACAAGACAATCAATAATTTAATATTAATCTTTATATTTGTACAAGTTATACATAGTGAATATTTGCAGTAAAACGACACACTTCCACGGTATAATCCAAACCAACGGTACAGTTACATAGAGTTAATAGTCTTCTTGTTACAGTACCATGCATTTCGACCTTTAAAAAAAAAGCACCGATCGATCTGGTGCAATATTGATTGAACAGCGGAAGATCGATTGTAGAATGCACCCATGACAAAGTTCTGGATTGATTTATGGAAAGAATAATTCAAGAATGTCTAACTGTAATCGCAGGCAATACAAATAAAAACAGACAACAATTGAACATATCCTATACATGTATGTACACACTACACAGTGTGGTCTAGAATTACACAGGTGTCATAGAGTAAGTACAAGTTGTCTTATAAACACACAACTACAATGAAAAGTACTACAGGTAGACTGGCATTCAAACTGTGTGTTTTATGACTTTGTTAGATTTTCACATGTTGTGATAAATTTCAAAACAAAAGTCTAAATAAAGCTTGTACCCATGTGAAAACCACATTTGAAGAGCGATGAAAGTCAGTTCTTCAACTTCCAGAAAATGGCACATTTAAACTATACATTCACCATTCTCTCATGTATATTTTATTTAAAGCCTCTCTTATCACATGACTTAAACAGTTATAAGCTGTTAGTTATCTTTGTCGATTTTATTTAAAGCCTCTCTTATCACATGACTTAAACAGTTATAAGCTGATAGTTATCTTTGTCGATCTTATTTAAAGCCTCTCTTATCACATGACTTAAACAGTTATAAGCTGATAGTTATAACTATGCACCTTTTCCAGAATCCAAGGGTCATAACTTATTATATTTGAAAGCGTACATCATTTTTTAAATTCCCAGTTATCATAATGTGGAGATATATAATGATGATTAAAAACTTGAAGCAAAGCT
The DNA here is from genome assembly GCA_949126835.1 of Anisus vortex. Taxonomy (NCBI): domain Eukaryota; kingdom Metazoa; phylum Mollusca; class Gastropoda; family Planorbidae; genus Anisus; species Anisus vortex. The sequence continues at coordinate 44,523,412 of OX421497.1, forward strand.
ATTTATAACCCAATTATGTTCTATGACATAACAGAACAAATAATTATATGTTAAAATATAGATACATTCAGGCTTATAATACATGTATATAAGCATACGGAATAAATCTGATCTGGAAAAGAAAAGAAAACAAACACACCCACAAACCAAACGACAACAGTCAATGATACAATTGTATGAAACATCAAGCAAAGACTACAAACCGTACACATGACAAAACACAAGTGACTTACAAGTTAGTGCTGACAGACTAACTATATCCCTACATTGTTGTGTATGTGTTTCAAGCAGGTCAAACTAAATGTACATGTACCGTGATTTCTTTATAAATAAAAAAAACCTCCATAGATGAATGCATGAACACAGCTGACCAGTCAAGTGAAACGCCAGCTCTTTGGTTCAATCTACACAAGAGAGGCTCCCTATAATATATTAATCATTGTCAGCGAGGACTGCGCGAGGTGGTTTATGTCTGTACCCAACGAACAGAGTGTGATTGATTATTTATTCAAGTATTACAAACTAAAACTTGCACGTTACTTTGATGGCTTACTTACATTTAGTTGTATGTATAGAGTACTAACGTTACGTAGAAAAGTACTTACGTTACGTAGAAAAGTACTTATGTTACGTAGAAAAGTATTTACGTTACGTAGAAAAGTACTTACGTTACGTAGAAAAGTACTTACGTTACGTAGCAAAGTATTTACGTTACGTAGAAAAGTACTTACGTTACGTAGAAAAGTACTTACGTTACGTAGAAAAGTATTTACGTTACGTAGAAAAGTATTTACGTTACGTAGAAAAGTCCTTACGTAGAACGAACATTTATCCAGCAAAGCTAGATAGTTTATTTTCTGAGACTTCTTCTACTTCAATTATTTGTGTGTTTAGTTTTTCCGTACACAAATGTCATCATTTACAATTAGTTCAGTACAAAGAATAAAAAAAAAATCTATATAATCGTGATCACAAAACAGGTTGTGTCCATGAATCTGATTTCATTATGTCTAGGCAGTGATTGTCAATGCCATGAATGAAATAATCATCTTCGCTGAGCCGTAGAGTGGGTTGACCAGCTCTGTGGGATCTATTTCTCTCAGGTAGAAGATTTAAACATCACAAAACAAATTCATTAGTGACTTGGGGATTCATTCAACAAATGAATACATGTATACTTTCAAATGGTTGTATCAAACACAACGCTAAATCATACAAGATCATGTTACATTCGACTTGTACGGTACATTAAGACATGTACGGTACATTAAAACCTGTGCGGTACATTAAAACTAGTACGGTACATTAAAACCTGTACGGTACATTAAAACCTGTGCGGTACATTAAAACCTGTACGGTACATTAAAACCTGTACGGTACATTAAAACCTGTACGGTACATTAAAACCTGTACGGTACATTAAAACCTGTACGGTACATTAAAACCTGTATTTTTAATGCATTGAAGACAAGTAATTGAAAGATTAACTTTTACAGTATTGAAGACAAGTATATACATTTTAAGAATAAAGTGAACAAAACTTACGTTAAATTAAAATGTGCGATGTTTTTGTTTATCCAACTGAAAATCTGAACATTTAATTGGCAAGAGCTAATCAAAGTCCATGATCCAGCACACCTGGAGCTCATTATGAATGGTGCACAGTGCAATAAATTGCACACGCATGCAATGTAGCAAGATGGATTTGGCGTAATCCAGGTGTATACGAAACAAAACAAAAAAAAAAAAGGAAATCGAAGACATAAAATATCAGCGGTTTGTTTACATCTGGGAATCATCTTTGTCTCTACATTATTTTAAGTGTAATGTTGTGTACTGTGTTCGAGGGTTAAGATATATAACAACACTGACTGTAATGACTAATTGGATGTAATGCTTTTTTTTCCCCATGCCCATAGTCAAGCCTCAGAGACATGTATTCATATATATTTGTGAAACTTAGTGTAGTAAATCTTTCTCTCTCTCTCTCCCCTCCCCCCCCACCCTCCCAATCTTTTTACGTTTGGTCCTGTTTCACAAGTAGTTACATAATCGGTCAAACTGTCCGAGAAGTCTTGACCCCCAAGATCGCGGGTTGAGAGAAGAGGCGGTATTTTCCACAACCTTCGAAAACATGTCACAAGAACAACAACGAAAAAGCATACGTGCACTGGACTATGCCAGGGGTCGGCAACCGTTTGATAATAGTGTACCAAAGTAGGATTTCTAATTCATTCAGCGTGCCAATAGTCTAAAAGCCATACAACCTTGGCACTCAATTTCTTGTAGAAGAGACTTGGATTTCCTTTTTGGGAGTGTTCCGCGTGCCATAGAAAATCGTTCTGGTCTGGCACGCGTGCCGTAGGTTGTCGACCCCTGGACTCGAACGCCCCTTGGCGACAGAGACAGTGGAAGCATTTAGGGTGTCAACTTGGACTATTTAAAAGGACAACATAATATGAATTTAATTTTAAAGAATGTGTGGGAAACGAATATATGAAATGAATAGATTCCTTAAATTCAATTCATCATGATTCCGATCCAGAAATCATCTGGGTACTTGCCCTTCGGTCTGTGGCTATGGTGAATAAATTACAGACTTTTTGTAGCTGTTTGTAGTTGGAATAGTGGTTGTTAAAGAGATTTGGTGTTCCGGGAAATTAAATTCAATAATGTTAAATATAAAATAATTGTTGTCTCTTACCTTGAATAAATTGTCAGCTTCATCTGGACTTATGGAATTCCTGGCGGTGCTGAGTTTCGTCTCTGCCATTTCCAGCCATGACGTAATCTCTTTAGCGCCCGAGTCCAGTGTTCGCCAATGATCCATGGCTTTATGCCATTTTCTGTTTCATGAGAGGAAAAAAAAAGACAAAAACTAAATAAATAATAAAAGCTAAATGTCATTTTCATAAGCCCCCGATAACAAGTTCAAAACACAATGAATGAATTATGAATACCTCGAGTCGTACCTTATAGATCTATTTATGTTACTTTGACCACGACGGCTATGGCACCGATATATAAAGTAGGCGTCGACGGGCATGCGCAGTCCAGTAGAAGCATAAAGCCACCAGATGAACATAATATTAAAAATGTGTTTATGTTAAATCTTTAGTTTTAATAAATTTTGTTTCTCCAAGTTGGGCATTTTACATATAATGTAATAAAAAGCTTAGAGAAAAAAAAGTACATGTTTACGTTATCAAATTTATCCCTTCATAAACCTTGATGTCCCTGCATGCAATCGCCGTAACCCAAAATGTGGAACAAGGGGAGTTAAGAGCTTCAAATGGGTGAAACAAAAATTGTGGTTTTTGCGATTGTAATTTTGTACAAGGATATTTTAACAACTGCTATTTTCCCCAATAGCAGACTAGTTAGGCGCTATGCTACAGTAAGGATACATAGGCCAAATATGCCGGATAAGGCCCTAGGTTAGTTTATTTACTTAGAAGAAAAAGTGAAGAAATCCATAGGGATAGTGAAGCAACGTTCACAAGTTTCCGTGGACACGGCATACTTGGGGATTATTTGGCCAGGACAATGTGCCCCGTTGTAGTAATACATCATAATATAGTATAAAACCGAAATAGTATTGATCCAAATAAAAATCAAATCTATATTTCTAGAGAATATGCTACAAAAAAATTCATATACTATATCAGTCCCGATCAGACCCCACAATATTAAGCCTAAGTTGTTAAAAACTATTCTAAGTTTCATTGATGTAAGATTTCTTAGTTTTTTTAATGTTAAGGTTAAAAAAGGAAACAAATCCTAACGTTGAACAATTATTGATCCCTTTAAGTAGTTAATATCATTTATATAATCTAAACAATATATTTAAATTAACAGACCCTAGTAACAAACATAATAAATGTAATTGAAAGACGTACGAAATTATTTATTTCCCGTAATGCATACATGCAAAGTATTAATATAGCCTACTTCTAAAAAAGTAAGTACATAGCTAATTGAAATTTTACATTGTAAACCAATGAATTAATTGCCATATATAAACAATAATGTACATTATATGTTGTGTTAAAAGAGAGAAGTTACAGAAAAAATAAATAGAAGAATTAGGAAATAATTATCATTGAAAGTCAAATAGGCAGGATCTTTGATTATTTCAATACCAGAAACTGCATGACTGGCATTCTTCTAAACTTTAATTGAATAATACTGTCGCTAAACTCACTTAGACTCTATAGCACTATTGCACAACTCTCACAAACTCTATAGCACTATTGCACAACTCTCACAAACTCTATAGCACTATTTGTCAACTCCCCCAAACTCTATAGCACTATTGGTCAACTCCCCCAAACTCTATAGCACTATTGCACAACTCCCCCAAACTCTATAGCACTATTGCACAACTCTCACAAACTCTATAGCACTATTGCACAACTCTCACAAACTCTATAGCACTATTGCACAACTCTCACAAACTCTATAGCATTATTGCACAACTCTCACAAACTCTATAGCATTATTGCACAACTCTCACAAACTCTATAGCACTATTGCACAACTCTCACAAACTCTATAGCATTATTGCACAACTCTCACAAACTCTATAGCATTATTGCACAACTCTCACAAACTCTATAGCATTATTGCACAACTCTCACAAACTCTATAGCACTATTGCACAACTCTCACAAACTCTATAGCATTATTGCACAACTCTCACAAACTCTATAGCATTATTGCACAACTCTCACAAACTCTATAGCATTATTGCACAACTCTCACAAACTCTATAGCACTATTGCACAACTCTCACAAACTCTATAGCATTATTGCACAACTCTCACAAACTCTATAGCATTATTGCACAACTCTCACAAACTCTATAGCACTATTGGTCAACTCCACAAAACTCTATAGCACTATTGCACAACTCTCCCAAACTCTATAGCATTATTGCACAACTCTCACAAACTCTATAGCACTATTGGCCAACTCCCCCAAACTCTATAGCACTATTGCACAACTCTCACAAACTCTATAGCACTATTTGTCGACTCCCCCAAACTCTATAGCACTATAGCACAACTCTCCCAAACTCTATAGCATCATTGCACAACTCTCCTAAACCCTATAGCATTATTGCACAACTCTCACAAACTCTATAGCACTATTGCACAACTCTCACAAACTCTATAGCACTATTGGTCAACTCCACCAAACTCTATAGCACTATAGCACAACTCTCACAAACTCTATAGCACTATTTGTCAACTCCCCCAACCTCTATAGCACTATTTGTCAACTCCCCCAAACTCTATAGCACTATTTGTCAACTCCCCAAACTCTATAGCACTATTGCACAACTCTCACAAACTCTATAGCACTATTGGTCAACTCCACCAAACTCTATAGCACTATTGCACAACTCTCACAAACTCTATAGCACTATTTGTCAACTCCCCCAAACTCTATAGCACTATTTGTCAACTCCCCCAAACTCTATAGCACTATTGCACAACTCTCACAAACTCTATAGCATTATTGCACAACTCTCACAAACTCTATAGCATTATTGCACAACTCTCACAAACTCTATAGCACTATTGCACAACTCTCACAAACTCTATAGCACTATTGGTCAACTCCACCAAACTCTATAGCACTATTGCACAACTCTCCCAAACTCTATAGCACCATTGCACAACTCTCCCAAACTCTATAGCACTATTGGTCAACTCCCCCCAAACTCTATAGCACTATTGGTCAACTCCCCAAGCTCTATGGCACTATTACACAACTCTCACAAACTCTATAGCACTATTGGTCAACTCCCCCAAACTCTATTGCATTATTGCACAACTCTCACAAACTCTATAGCACTATTGCACAACTCTCACAAACTCTATAGCACTATTGGTCAACTCCCCCAAACTCTATAGCACTATTGCACAACTCTCACAAACTCTATAGCACTATTGGTCAACTCCCCCAAACTCTATAGCACTATTGCACAACTCTCACAAACTCTATAGCACTATTGGTCAACTCCACCAAACTCTATAGCACTATTGCACAACTCTCCCAAACTCTATAGCACCATTGCACAACTCTCCCAAACTCTATAGCACTATTGGTCAACTCCCCCCAAACTCTATAGCACTATTGGTCAACTCCCCAAGCTCTATGGCACTATTACACAACTCTTACAAACTCTATAGCACTATTGGTCAACTCCCCCAAACTCTATAGCACTATTGGTCAACTCCCCCAAACTCTATTGCATTATTGCACAACTCTCACAAACTCTATAGCACTATTGCACAACTCTCACAAACTCTATAGCACTATTGGTCAACTCCCCCAAACTCTATAGCACTATTGCACAACTCTCACAAACTCTTTAGCACTATTGGTCAACTCCCCCAAACTCTATAGCACTATTGCACAACTCTCACAAACTCTATAGCACTATTGGTCAACTCCCCCAAACTCTATAGCACTATTGGTCAACTCCCCCAAACTCTATTGCATTATTGCACAACTCTCACAAACTCTATAGCACTATTGCACAACTCTCACAAACTCTATAGCACTATTGGTCAACTCCCCCAAACTCTATGGCACTATTACACAACTCTTACAAACTCTATAGCACTATTGGTCAACTCCCCCAAACTCTATAGCACTATTGGTCAACTCCCCCAAACTCTATTGCATTATTGCACAACTCTCACAAACTCTATAGCACTATTGCACAACTCTCACAAACTCTATAGCACTATTGGTCAACTCCCCCAAACTCTATAGCACTATTGCACAACTCTCACAAACTCTTTAGCACTATTGGTCAACTCCCCCAAACTCTATAGCACTATTGCACAACTCTCACAAACTCTATAGCACTATTGGTCAACTCCCCCAAACTCTATAGCACTATTGGTCAACTCCCCCAAACTCTATAGCACTATTGGTCAACTCCCCCAAACTCTATTGCATTATTGCACAACTCTCACAAACTCTATAGCACTATTGCACAACTCTCACAAACTCTATAGCATTATTGCACAACTCTCACAAACTCTATAGCACTATTGCACAACTCTCACAAACTCTATAGCATTATTGCACAACTCTCACAAACTCTATAGCATTATTGCACAACTCTCACAAACTCTATAGCATTATTGCACAACTCTCACAAACTCTATAGCACTATTGCACAACTCTCACAAACTCTATAGCATTATTGCACAACTCTCACAAACTCTATAGCATTATTGCACAACTCTCACAAACTCTATAGCATTATTGCACAACTCTCACAAACTCTATAGCACTATTGCACAACTCTCACAAACTCTATAGCATTATTGCACAACTCTCACAAACTCTATAGCATTATTGCACAACTCTCACAAACTCTATAGCACTATTGGTCAACTCCACAAAACTCTATAGCACTATTGCACAACTCTCCCAAACTCTATAGCATTATTGCACAACTCTCACAAACTCTATAGCACTATTGGCCAACTCCCCAAAACTCTATAGCACTATTGCACAACTCTCACAAACTCTATAGCACTATTTGTCAACTCCCCCAAACTCTATAGCACTATAGCACAACTCTCCCAAAACTCTATAGCATCATTGCACAACTCTCCTAAACCCTATAGCATTATTGCACAACTCTCACAAACTCTATAGCACTATTGCACAACTCTCACAAACTCTATAGCACTATTGGTCAACTCCACCAAACTCTATAGCACTATAGCACAACTCTCACAAACTCTATAGCACTATTTGTCAACTCCCCCAACCTCTATAGCACTATTTGTCAACTCCCCCAAACTCTATAGCACTATTTGTCAACTCCCCAAACTCTATAGCACTATTGCACAACTCTCACAAACTCTATAGCACTATTGGTCAACTCCACCAAACTCTATAGCACTATTGCACAACTCTCACAAACTCTATAGCACTATTTGTCAACTCCCCCAAACTCTATAGCACTATTTGTCAACTCCCCCAAACTCTATAGCACTATTGCACAACTCTCACAAACTCTATAGCATTATTGCACAACTCTCACAAACTCTATAGCATTATTGCACAACTCTCACAAACTCTATAGCACTATTGCACAACTCTCACAAACTCTATAGCACTATTGGTCAACTCCACCAAACTCTATAGCACTATTGCACAACTCTCCCAAACTCTATAGCACCATTGCACAACTCTCCCAAACTCTATAGCACTATTGGTCAACTCCCCCCAAACTCTATAGCACTATTGGTCAACTCCCCAAGCTCTATGGCACTATTACACAACTCTCACAAACTCTATAGCACTATTGGTCAACTCCCCCAAACTCTATTGCATTATTGCACAACTCTCACAAACTCTATAGCACTATTGCACAACTCTCACAAACTCTATAGCACTATTGGTCAACTCCCCCAAACTCTATAGCACTATTGCACAACTCTCACAAACTCTATAGCACTATTGGTCAACTCCCCCAAACTCTATAGCACTATTGCACAACTCTCACAAACTCTATAGCACTATTGGTCAACTCCACCAAACTCTATAGCACTATTGCACAACTCTCCCAAACTCTATAGCACCATTGCACAACTCTCCCAAACTCTATAGCACTATTGGTCAACTCCCCCCAAACTCTATAGCACTATTGGTCAACTCCCCCAAACTCTATAGCACTATTGGTCAACTCCCCCAAACTCTATTGCATTATTGCACAACTCTCACAAACTCTATAGCACTATTGCACAACTCTCACAAACTCTATAGCACTATTGGTCAACTCCCCCAAACTCTATAGCACTATTGCACAACTCTCACAAACTCTTTAGCACTATTGGTCAACTCCCCCAAACTCTATAGCACTATTGCACAACTCTCACAAACTCTATAGCACTATTGGTCAACTCCCCCAAACTCTATAGCACTATTGGTCAACTCCCCCAAACTCTATTGCATTATTGCACAACTCTCACAAACTCTATAGCACTATTGCACAACTCTCACAAACTCTATAGCACTATTGGTCAACTCCCCCAAACTCTATAGCACTATTGCACAACTCTCACAAACTCTATAGCACTATTGGTCAACTCCCCCAAACTCTATAGCACTATTGCACAACTCTCACAAACTCTATAGCACTATTGGTCAACTCCCCCAAACTCTATAGCACTATTGGTCAACTCCCCAAAACTCTATAGCACTATTGCACAACTCTCACAAACTCTATAGCACTATTGGTCAACTCCCCCAAACTCTATAGCACTATTGGTCAACTCCCCCCAAACTCTATAGCACTATTGGTGAACTCTCACAAACTCTATAGCACTATTTGTCAACTCCCCCAAACTCTATAGCACTATTTGTCAACTCCCCCAAACTCTATAGCACTATTGCACAACTCTCACAAACTCTATAGCATTATTGCACAACTCTCACAAACTCTATAGCATTATTGCACAACTCTCACAAACTCTATAGCACTATTGCACAACTCTCACAAACTCTATAGCACTATTGGTCAACTCCACCAAACTCTATAGCACTATTGCACAACTCTCCCAAACTCTATAGCACCATTGCACAACTCTCCCAAACTCTATAGCACTATTGGTCAACTCCCCATAAACTCTATAGCACTATTGGTCAACTCCCCAAGCTCTATGGCACTATTACACAACTCTCACAAACTCTATAGCACTATTGGTAAACTCCCCCAAACTCTATTGCATTATTGCACAACTCTCACAAACTCTATAGCACTATTGCACAACTCTCACAAACTCTATAGCACTATTGGTCAACTCCCCCAAACTCTATAGCACTATTGCACAACTCTCACAAACTCTATAGCACCATTGGTCAACTCCCCCAAACTCTATAGCACTATTGCACAACTCTCACAAACTCTATAGCACTATTGCACAACTCTCACAAACTCTATAGCACTATTGCACAACTCTCACAAACTCTATAGCACTATTGGTCAACTCCACCAACTCTATAGCACTATTGCACAACTCTCCCAAACTCTATAGCACCATTGCACAACTCTCCCAAACTCTATAGCACTATTGGTCAACTCCCCATAAACTCTATAGCACTATTGGTCAACTCCCCATAAACTCTATAGCACTATTGGTCAACTCCCCAAGCTCTATGGCACTATTACACAACTCTCACAAACTCTATAGCACTATTGGTAAACTCCCCCAAACTCTATTGCATTATTGCACAACTCTCACAAACTCTATAGCACTATTGCACAACTCTCACAAACTCTATAGCACTATTGGTCAACTCCCCCAAACTCTATAGCACTATTGCACAACTCTCACAAACTCTATAGCACCATTGGTCAACTCCCCCAAACTCTATAGCACTATTGCACAACTCTCACAAACTCTATAGCACTATTGGTCAACTCCCCAAACTCTATAGCACTATTGGTCAACTCCCCAAAACTCTATTGCATTATTGCACAACTATCCCAAACTCTATAGCACCATTGCACAACTCTCCCAAACTCTATAGCACTATTGGTCAACTCCCCCCAAACTCTATAGCACTATTGGTGAACTCCCCAAGCTCTATGGCACTATTACACAACTGTCACAAACTCTATAGCACTATTGGTCAACTCCCCCAAACTCTATTGCATTATTGCACAACTCTCACAAACTCTATAGCACTATTGCACAACTCTCACAAACTCTATAGCACTATTGGTCAACTCCCCCAAACTCTATAGCACTATTGCACAACTCTCACAAACT